>JAOTOM010002935.1:47500-124793 GCA_034440615.1 Ashinkailepas kermadecensis
TACATACGCACACACACCACATACACACACACACAAACACACCACACACACACACACCACACACACACCACACACACACACACACACACACACACACACACACACACATACACACACACACACACACACACGTGTTTACCGTGACTACCGAGGACTATGTCCTGGCGGTCACTAACGAGGACACCCTTTAGTTACCACCGAAGAAGCATCGATTTTGATCGGTGATAGAGCAAGATCTGCTGAGTAAGATGGAGAGTCAATTTGGGAAGAAGCATCCAATTGTCGGCTCCCAGTGTGGTTTGAATTACCGAGGACATCGGCAAAACCGAGGACAGTGTGTGTCCATACATGTTTATCGTGAATACCGAGGACAATGTGTGTCCATGCATGTTTATCGTGATTTCCGAGGACAATGTGTGTCCACATACATGCTTATTGTGAATACCGAGGACAATGTGTGTCCATACATGTTCATCGTGTACACCGAGGACCGTGGCCTGATGGTCACCAACGGCAAGATCCTTTGAAATGTGAAAACAGTGTGTGTGCTGTTTATCCTAATAAGTGTATCTGTGCGGTCTTATGTGTCCGTGATAATTCCTATTTCAAGTCCATCATGGGTTCGTAGCCTAATGTTCAAAATCGTGAGGGGGAGGGAGAGGGGAAATGAAAGCGAGGATTTTTACCCAATTGAAAAGCTGTTGGATACTTGTCACAGTTGAGTGAGAATTGTGGAGTATTTACACCACTGGTGAAGGGTTAGATATATCGCTCGTTTAGATCTATGTATCGTTTATATCACAACTGTACTTTTTAACCAAAATGCGCCCGAAAAGGAACATCGGAAGACTAGTTCCCATGTACGCAAGTTGCTCTCTTCTCAGTGTCAATGTCCACGCTCCCTCATGTTACTTTCAGAGGGGCGTTCATTAACTAAGGCGTGGTCAGGATACCATCTAGGGTATGCCACCAGCCAAAACAGCCATCTGTCCGTGGAAAATGAAATGTGAAAAACATGTCCCAAATTATTTTTTTCGTCATATGCGTAGAATGTGTGCTTTGCTCGATAAGGATTTGACTTCAATCTGTAGCACACGCCCTATTTTAGTGGATAGTCGTACAGTTGCTTGGACATTTTTAGTAGGATATGCAGGCACGTGATTACGCCTGGCGTGGGATGTGCTGGTCCTCGTCCCGCGGCCATTGCTATGTCAGTTCTTTCGACGCTACTAGTGCCGGTCAGTCGTCTGTTGTGACCTATGTCCGGTGACCTCTCCATATTTTTCTAGCCACTTCAATAACATATAGACGAGACTTAGTTGAGCTGATTGTGCTGTGAGAAGTAACGGTTCAAGATTCGCGAAGATAAGTGTGGAGGAAACTATGTCAATGCATTTCGAATTAAAATATATCCCAAACACAGAAATGTCGTGAAGAGACCAGCTACTTGCGGTTCCATTTGAATTGGCTATAACAAAATATCAAGAAATAATTATCGTTACATCCTGACGGCTAGCTGAGCGAATTTAGACACACTGGACCAGGGGCGTCGCCACCGGTGGGAGGCAGCGAGGACAGTCGCCCCATGCCCTGTGGAAGACGGCGTTCTCCCCCTGACATCTGAGGAGGCACCGTCCCGGAAGCGCACAGAAAAGTTGAAGTGCTCTCTAGAAGAAAGGCTTCACACGGAGGATCGATACCATCCAGACAATTAGTATTATATAAAAATCAGAGCTCTTTTCTATAGGAAGTCCCACAAAGCTCCAGAGATAGGACAGGAAAGGACAGAAGAGATGGGAAACGATGTCCCTGGGAGAGAGCAGGAGTCCACCAGGACGCACGAGGTGACCCTTCAGGTGGATAGAGGCCCGAAACACGGAGGAGTCCCAAAGACGAGAGAGGAGGCATTTCATTTGGAAACGGAGGTCCCAAGGAGATAAAAGTCCAACGGACAAAAGAGGGTCCTGAAGACGGGCTCGGAGGCCCCCTGAACAGAAGAGAATGCTTCGAAAACTGGCAAGGAGGCCCCACTAATAAATTAGAGAAGGCCCCTGAGACGGAGAAGTAGACAGTGCGATAGGAGATGGAATTCCAAGATCTTAGACCCCCAAACAACGACACAGCCGAGATTTTCTGAAACGGGACCGACCAGAATTGTACTATCAGGAAACGTAGACTGATTTGGGCACGCGAAGGCGCCGAAAATTTTAGATTTTGCGTGGTGAAAATCTAAAAATGTCTTGTTTAATCTAGTGTATTTTTGTTTACTAAGGGACTGGAGGCCAAGCCTCCGTCCCCTTGGTTGCGACTCTGACGGGTAGAGCTTGTCCATAATACATCTGGTCTCCGAGCGTGGCAGGAGGACTCTAATTTAGAGGAGATAGGGTTTGTGAGAAGAAGCCCACATTAGTGCAACTGGCCCCCAGGACGTAAGGGGAGGCCCAGAATATCAGGGAGGACCATGGAATATGAGAGACGGCCCCATAACGCGCAAGGAGACAACTAAAACGAGCAATGAATCTCCAGGAATTGAGACGAAGCCCTCGAAGACGTGAGAGAGGCCCCTAATTTGCAAGAGGAAGCCACTGGAAGACGAGACGCGATCGCATTGCGCAAGATGATTCCCTGAGACGGTTGGTAGGCACCCAGCTTAGAAGAGTTAGTTAGTTAGTTATTTGGGGTTAAAGGGCGCATCGACTGCAATGGTCATATAGCTTAGAAGAGCAGGTCCCCGAAAACTGGCAAGGATTCTCCCACCACCTAAAACAATCAGATCAGGTTCGTAAAAGATGGGCGACGGAGATGGTAGAAGAGGCCGCGAGATACGGAAGTAGGGCCCCAGGATGAAACTGATGCCACCGAGACGAGTATGGAGCCACCCAGCTTAGACTAGGAGGCTCCTGAGGTGTGACAGGATGTCCCTAATTTGGAAGGAGAGGCCCCGATATAGGAAAGGAGGCCATACAATTGAAGAGGAGACCCCAATACTGGCATGGAAGTCCCCCACAGGACTTGAGAAAATGCCACTGAGATACCACTGAAAGGAAGCCCTTAAATTGAGAGAATGCCTCAAGGGGAGAAGAGGAGCTCCCAAGCGTCGTAGAGCTTCACTTTGGAAGAGGGGGCGGAAGAATGGAAAGGAGGCCGCCCCCGGATGAAAGGATGCCCCAAAGACGAGATAAGAGGGCAATCAGATAGGAGCGATAGCTGCCGGATGCGACAAGCAGCCCACAAAGCGGATCAGAAAGCTCCTCCTAGGAAATAAAAAGTCCTCTGAGGCAGGACAGATGACTGCAAATTTAGAAACTGACGTTTCTAGGAAAAGAAGTCATTCATCAGTACTCCATCAAGATTGGAAAAGAGGCCCCAAGGATAGACGAAGTGGCCTCTCGAAGGGGAAATGGGACCCAGGAGGAGCCTCAAAGACGGGCAAGCAAGCCCCCAAGATAGAAAAGACCCCAAGGCAGGTAAGGAGGCCCCATGCACTGAGGAGGTTTATAAGACGAGAGATGAAGCCAGTATGATTAGATATGATGTCCCCCAAGGCACAAGGGAAGGCCTCCAATATGGGTAGGACACATTTAGGTTAGAAGACGAAGCCCTGCGACGTGACAGAAGACCCTTAATTTGGAAGGGGAGGACCACGCAATAGGGGAGACTCTCCGCGAGACTAGCACATCAGGTCTCCGGGAGACTAGCACATCAGGTCCCCGGGAGACTAGCACACCAGGGCCCCGGGAGACTAGCACATCAGGTCCCCGGGAGACTAGCACATCAGGTCTCCGGGAGACTAGCACATCAGGTCTCCGGGAGACTAGCACATCAGGTCCCCGGGAGACTAGCACATCAGGTCTCCGGGAGACTAGCACATCAAGTCCCCGGGAGACTAGCACATCAAGTCCCGGGAGACTAGCCCATGCGCGCCCCGGTAGACTAGTCCACCAGCCCCCGGTAGACTAGTCCACGAGCGCCCAGTGAGACTAACACATCAGGTCCCCGGGAGACTAGCCCATGAACGCCCCAGGAGACTAGTCCACCAGCCCCCAGGAGTCTAGTCCACTAGCCACCGGGAGACTAGTCCACCAGCCCCCAGGAGACTAGTCCATCAGCGCCCCGAGAGACTAACACATCCGTTTCCAGGGAAACTAACACATCATGTTCCCGGGAGATTAGCACATCAGGTCAGCGGGAGACTAGTCCACCAGCTCCCGGAAGACTAATCCACCAGCGCCCCGGGAGGGAGATTAACATACCAGCGCCCTAGGAGACTAGCCCATGGGCGCCCCGGAAGACCAACACACCAGTGCCTCTGGAGACTAACACATCAGCGCCCCTGGAGATTAATACATCAGTGTCTCTAGAAACTATCACGCCAGTTCATTGTGAGACTAACAGGTCAGCTCCTTCAGAGACTAACACACCAGTGTCTCCAGTAACACACCAGTTCCTTGGGAGACTACCACACTAACTACTCGGGAGACTAACACATCAGCTCCTCGGGAGACTAACACACCAGTGTCTCTAGAGACCAACACACCAGTTCTTCAGAAGATTAACACACCAGCTCCTCAAGAGATTAATACACCAGCTCCTCAGGAGACTAACACACGAGCTCCTCAGGAGACTAACACACCAGCTCATCAGGAGACTAACACACCAGCTCCTCGGGAGACTAACACACCAGTTCCTCGGGAGACTAATGCGCCAGTTCCTCGGGAGACTAATGCGCCAGTTCCTCGGGAGACTAATACACCAGTTCCTCGAGAGATTAGTACACCAGTGTCTCTAGAGACCAGCACACCAGTGTCTCTAGAAACTAACACACCAGCTCCATGGGAGACTAACGCATCAGGTCCTTGGGAGACAATAAGCCAGTGTCTCCAGAAACTAACATACCAACGCCCCGGGAGACCAACCACCGGGATGTTTGAGATTGGCAGCGTCATTTCATCACTTGGTCGGAGAGTGGAAGTGTCTGGACTGCTGTGGCTGGACGATTTGGGGACAGATCACATCAGCCGGGCTGCCATATCCGCGTTATCCGCACCAGGGACCAGCGCCGGCTCACTGGCAGTGCGTCCAACGGTAAGCCGGATGTCGTGCGTCCAACTGTAGACCGGATGTCGTGCGGCCAACTGTAGACCGGATGTCGTGCGGCGAACTGTAGACCAGATGTCGTGCGGCCAACTGTAGACCGGATGTCGTCGGTCCAACTGTAGACCGGATGTCCTGCGGCCAACTGTAGACCGGATGTCGTGCGGCCAACTGTAGACCGGATGTCGTGCGTCCAACTGTAGACCAGATGTCGTGCGTCCAACTGTAGACCGGATGTCGTGCGTCCAACTGTAGATCGAATGTCGTGGGCTCAAGGCTAAGCCGGTTGAATCTCATCTGGCACCACATCAGCCGGCGGCAGGGCGAGCCCCGCAGCTCCTCAGCACGCTGATTGTGGGTGTCAGCCGCCGCAGCCGTCCGTCTGCCCCTGCAGTGGCAGCACGAGGCCACCGCCAGGTCGAGTCTGACCTGACCTGACCCGCCAGGTCTGACCTGACTTGACCCGTCAGCCGCCGCAGCCGTCCGTCTGCCCCTGCAGTGCCAGCACGAGGCCACCGCCAGGTCGGGTCCCGTCAGCGGCTGCACCTGACCCGACCACCATTCTCTGACCTCGGATAATCTGACCAGCCTACCCACCCACACGGCGTGACGTCACACCGAGAGTAGACTGAGCCGGGCTGGATCAGCCCACCCACCCACATGGTGTGACGTCACACCGAGAGGCCGCCGAGATGACTCGCGAACTCAACGGCATGCCACATCCATGGATGCGCTAGGTACACGTGATGACTGAGATTCACATCCAATTGCATCCAGGATCGTCCACTCTGTGTGCACAATTGCGCAGGCCCGGCACCTGCTGCCCGGCACCTGCTTGGAACTCACAAAAGTCCACACCTGCTGAAGGCTTCAGCATGTCATTCAGAGTCCTCACGTCACGAGGCTTCACAGAAGGGTTCTTGAGAGCTCCCAGATAAAAAATGCAGGAATGCTACTCGAGGTTGAGGTCGTCCCCTGAGGAGTGAGGACTGAGTCTACAGACAGACTAACAGAAGACTAACAAAAGCCTCTCCCCTATTATGGTGAGTCCTCGCTACAGCCCAGAGCCCTAGGACGTTAAAGCTTCGGACCAACTCGCCAATCCATGTCCATGTTCTCCCCCTACCGGTTGCTCTCTCTCTCTCTCTCTCTCTCTCTCTCTCTCTCTCTCTCTCTCTCTCTCTCTCTCTCTCTCTCTTCTTTTTTTTTTTTTTTTTCTTTTTTATATATATATATATATATATATATATATATATATATATATATATATATATATATATATATATATATATATATATATATATATATATATATATATATATATATATATATATATATATATATATATATATATATATATATATATATATATATATATATATATATATATATATATATATATATATATATATATATATATATATATATATATATATATATATATATATATATATATATATATATATATATATATATATATATATATATATATATATATATATATATATATATATATATATATATATATATATATATATATATATATATATATATATATATATATATATATATATATATATATATATATATATATATATATATATATATATATATATATATATATATATATATATATATATATATATATATATATATATATATATATATATATATATATATATATATATATATATATATATATATATATATATATATATATATATATATATATATATATATATATATATATATATATATATATATATATATATATATATATATATATATATATATATATATATATATTTTTTTTTTTTTTTTTTTTTTTTTTTTTTTTTTTTTTTTCTCTCTCTCTCTCTTCTCTCTATATATATATATATAAATATAGGTATATATATATATATATATATATATATATATATATATATATATATATATATATATATATATGTGTGTCGGTGCACGGTTCGTCGGCCGCTCGTCTCCCCACGGGCCGGGTACGACGCCTCAGGCTACTGGGTCGTGTCGGTGGCGAGTGTAGCCGGACTCCGGGTATGCGCACAAGCTACATTCGGGGCAGTGTTAAAACTGTCCGAACAATCCTGCGTGACACTATAGGTAAGGCATCTGGGCATGATGTCATCAGTGCACTGGCTATGTATGAATGTCGTCCCATGGACTATAATGTGTAATATTCCATTCAAGCAAGGCACCTTCTATGAGGGGTGGACACGGGCGAACGTCGTCCCAATTATTTTTGGGACCCCATTATTCGGAAATATCCTCGAAAGATGAGCATTTAACAATGTAAGTTTGCGTGATGTATACACCAGGGTCTGACGGTGACTTTTCTGGCGACCCCAGCGAGGGGCGGCCGCCGCGGCTGGCATTCCCAGACAGTTCAGCAGTGTTGTGTTTATCCCCGGACGACTCGCTTTTTCAAGTCCCTGAAGACTGAAGAGATTGTACGTCCCGTACTTGAACTTCGATAGCCGTGAAACGGAATGGCATGCTTCATTGCTATTCTACGTAGATGCGTTCTTTCTTATTGGTGTTTTTTTTCATGAAGCAGACCTTCATGAAGCAGACCTGCCTGCGGGCGATCTCCCGAAAATAGTATTTTTTGGTAGACCGCTTTCGGCCAGCGATGCGCACCGACGATTTCTTACCTGTCCCAAATTCCAAAATTGCATTGTTTGACCTCGTGTATTTTGTTTTGTTTCGCCAAGGGAGCCTGACCGCCGGCTCCTCCCCCTGGCCGCGCCTCTGACGCTGGTGTACACAGAGCTCAGTGAACTCAGCTGGCCACATTCCCGTGAGCGTCAGCCGGTGTAGCAGGCGCATGTGACGGACGCTACAACTCAGCTGGCCACATTCCCGTGAGCGTCAGCCGGTGTAGCAGGCGCATGTGACGGACGCTACAACTCAGCTGGCCACATTCCCGTGAGCGTCAGCCGGTGTAGCAGGCGCATGTGACGGACGCTACAACTCAGCTGGCCACATTCCCGTGAGCGTCAGCCGGTGTAGCAGGCGCATGCGACGGACGCTACAACTCAGCTGGCCACATTCCCGTGAACGTCAGCCGGTGTAGCAGGCGCATGTGACGGACGCTACAACTCAGCTGGCCACATTCCCGTGAGCGTCAGCCGGTGTAGCAGGCGCATGCGACGGACGCTACAACTCAGCTGGCCACATTCCCGTGAGCGTCAGCCGGTGTAGCAGGCGCATGCGACGGACGCTACAACTCAGCTGGCCACATTCCCGTGAGCGTCAGCCGGTGTAGCAGGCGCATGTGACGGACGCTACAACTCAGCTGGCCACATTCCCGTGAGCGTCAGCCGGTGTAGCAGGCGCATGCGACGGACGCTACAACTCAGCTGGCCACATTCCCGTGAGCGTCAGCCGGTGTAGCAGGCGCATGTGACGGACGCTACAACTCAGCTGGCCACATTCCCGTGAGCGTCAGCCGGTGTAGCAGGCGCATGTGACGGACGCAACAACTCAGTTGGCCACATTCCCGTGAGCGTCAGCCGGTGTAGCAGGCGCATGTGACGGACGCTACAACTCAGCTGGCCACATTCCCGTGAGCGTCAGCCGGTGTAGCAGGCGCATGTGACGGACGCTACAACTCAGCTGGCCACATTCCCGTGAGCGTCAGCCGGTGTAGGAGGCGCATGCGACGGACGCAAATCAGCTGGCACATTGTGGCGGGGTAGCAGGCGCATGTGACGGACGCTACAACTCAGCTGGCCACATTCCCGGGGTCAGCCGGGGTAGCAGGCGCATGCGACGGACCTGCTGCCACATTCCCGTGAGCGTCAGCCGGTGTAGCAGGCGCATGTGACGGACGCTACAACTCAGCTGGCCACATTCCCGTGAGCGTCAGCCGGTGTAGGGCGCATGCGACGGACCCAACAACTCACTTGTCCACATTCCCGGGGGCAGCCGGTGTAGCAGGCGCATGCGACGGACGCTACAACTCAGCTGGCCACATTCCCGTGAGCGTCAGCCGGTGTAGCAGGCGCATGCGACGGACGCTACAACTCAGCTGGCCACATTCCCGTGAGCGTCAGCCGGTGTAGCAGGCGCATGCGACGGACGCTACAACTCAGCTGGCCACATTCCCGTGAGCGTCAGCCGGTGTAGCAGGCGCACGTGACGGACGCTACAACACACCCTGTTCTGAACAACTGGCAACACTGGATGGCAATGTCAGCCGCCAGCCTACTGACATGCTGTGGCGACGAGAGGTCACTCCGGTCACACCACCATGCAGAAATGTCCTCGTCACTCGCGATTTTCGTTTTCAACTGTAGGAACCGTCCGGCTGAACAGAGTTGGTCGAGACTACCGCATGCCAAGAATTAAATCAATTGTATTGACTTCGGAAATGCATCAAATACACAAGATGTCGATAATTATGTCTGGTAAGGTACATCAGTCGCATTGCTACGCACCAGCTTGCTAGAGTTATTTCTCTATTTTGCAAGCGCTGATGAACATGGCGTGTAAATTCAACTGCGATTTAAAGGTTCGGTTTATTTAGGGAGTTCCAATAGCAGTCCGATAATTCCTCTCAGGGTAGCTCCACCAACTGTTTCGTCGGTTTGAAATATATGCTTGCATAAATGGTGGATGTGTCCTGATGTGTTTCTGCAAGGAATGGTAATGTTTTGACTGCTGTAGCCTATGTTCTCCAGATTCAAACGAATCAAGGGTTTCGCTTAGGAAGTATTATTTCCAGAATGTCTAGAAAACTGGTAAGGGTAATGTTATATATTTGTATCCGTACATATTTATCTTAATTTGATTCATTGTTGACGGACAATCCCAGTACTAGACGAAGTGACGAATAGACACAAGCATACACACGGTTTTAATACACTGAATATTCTGTAGCAATTTTGAAAAGAGTCAGCACATCAGTCACAATTGTCCAGAACGTACTGACAGCGTCATTGAAAAACTAGCGCCGGGCATGTTGTCGGGTATTCATTTACCGTTCGAGATGCTTCACCAACAGATCATCCCTAATACGGGATGATCTGTGTGCACTGTATGCAGTGCACACGCGTGCACAGGACAGGTGTTTACCTGTGATATAAGTGGAAAATTGACAGTCAGCGAGCGATTCGCACTGGCGGACGCAATGAAAATGAAGCCAGCAAGAGTGACGAACCAATGTTATCCTGCTGTACATTGCGGATGAACATGACGTCGTGTTTCACCTGGCGTGCCTTCAGTGTGCTCATTTTAGAATGAAGTAGCAAGTTAGCATACGACAGCGCGTGCGATGGAGTGTGAGAAGGAGAGTGTGCATTCAGCGACATAAATAATTTGTGCTGGACTATCTCAACCCTACGCATATGAACTTTAGCTTCCTCTGCTCAGAAAATAATGCCTGTCAGCTCGAGCAGTTACTGGACGTTAGCGTGGTACGGCGCCTGCACAGACGACTGGTGGAAATATCCTCCAGTTTCGACCTTTTGGAAACACCGAATTAATAACCGGGTGTCCTGTTGACTCTTTCACCGCACTCTCGATGTCAGGATCAAACGTTAATGTTTGTCTGGTATGACACCCAAGTCCCGAATGGTGTTCACACTCTCGTGAGCAGCGTTTTCAATGTCGTGGGTAGTTTCAATGAACAATATGTCAGTGTCATGCGAAACGATTTGCACTTGTTGGGGTTCAAATTTGGTTTCCAAATTTGAGGCCGTCTGCACAGCCTGCGCACCTGAAAATCCTCCTGCCAGAGGATCGTATCGGCTGCACGTGCGATGTCGCTGGAAAGTTGATATCATCGGCGACCATAAGACAGGAGAAATCGACTTGATTCCGAAGACATTATGAACATTGCGGACAATGGAGAAGACAACGACCCGCCTTCCGGGGCACCGCGAGAAGCCGACATCCAATCTGAGCACTTCCTGTTCACGATCACTCGCTGGTGTCTGTTGTGTGGATAGGACTGGAACCACTTCAGTGCTGAGTCGGCCATGCGATATGATTATGAAGCTTGTGTCACAAGAGAGTGATTTACGCTTCGAAATGCAGCGCTATGGTCGATGTAGATGCAATCTGTTTGCGTGCCCGCAGAAATGGAGTCCATGCTGTGTTTAGATGTGCTGCCAGATTGGTCGTACAGGATCGCCGCGTGGTGAAACCGTGCCGAGTGTCTGACATAACGGGGCCTGCGTGACCCGACAGGTGAAGCCGTGCCGGGTGCCGGACATAACGGGGCCTGCGTGACCCGGCAGGTGAAGCCGGGCCGAGTGCCTGACATAACGGGGCCTGCGTGACCCGACAGGTGAAGCCGTGCCGGGTGCCGGACATAACGGGGCCTGCGTGACCCGGCAGGTGAAGCCGTGCCGAGTGTCGGACATAACGGGGCCTGCGTGACCCGACAGGTGAAGCCGTGCCGGGTGCCGGACATAACGGGGCCTGCGTGACCCGGCAGGTGAAGCCGGGCCGAGTGCTTGACATAACGGGGCCTGCGTGACCCGACAGGTGAAGCCGTGCCGGGTGCCGGACATAACGGGTCCTGCGTGACCCGGAAGGTGAAGCCGGGCCGAGTGTCTGACATAACGGGGCCTGCGTGACCCGACAGGTGAAGCCGTGCCGGGTGCCTGACATAACGGGGCCTGCGTGACCCAACAGGTGAAGCCGTGCCGGGTGCCGGACATAACGGGGCCTGCGTGACCCGACAGGTGAAGCCGTGCCGGGTGCCGGACATAACGGGTCCTGCGTGACCCGGCAGGTGAAGCCGGGCCGGCTGTCTGACATAACGGGGCCTGCGTGACCCGACAGACACGTGAATGCTAATCTTTCAAGTACATTTCCGAATAATGGAATCAGGTACACTGATTTTATCACAACTTCAACGCTACCTTTTGTGAATTGGAACGACGTTCGCCCGTCTCCACCCTTCGGAGAATGAAAAATATGAAATTAATGAAAATGTACGAAGATGAAATATTCATATTCACATTCATTCATATTCATTCAAGAATATGGGAACATGAATATCTAGCTTCAGTGAACTATAACACATTATAGTCCATAAGACAGGGAGTTCATTACGGCATTCATGAATAGCCAATGCACTAATGACGTCATGTCCACATGCCTTACCTACATGAATGTCACGCGCATTTGTCCGGACTGTTTTGACAATGCTCCGAATCATTTCTAGCGGTGCAAATCGTACACTGGGGCATCTGGCAAACCTGCTACATGGAGGGGGGGGGGCAGTGCAATTTGTGGCAGACGCACTGTTCAGAAGGTTGGCTCGCTCCCTATCAAGAACAACATTGACACCACCGCTCGCTAATGCTGCCGTTTACGCACTTCGATAACGATCAAAAACGCTTCGGATTTGTTTTGAAATCGCATGATGGGTCACTTAATTAGTCGCCATGCATCTTGTCGCACAAGTTCGTCAAATTAGTGCCACCCTCATGTAAGTTCACGACAGTTTCCGCGCATCTGTTGCGTTTTGCTATCCTATTCGTTGATTCTTTGTTCCTCAATTCATTACTCAGCTCTCGGTCAAACCAGGGAGGAAGCGTACGCTTAATACATTCGACAGAGATAAAATCACTGATGGCCACTTCTAATAGACAGTAAGATAGACAAAACTGTATCGTCGGCATCGACTATCGTCCAATGTCAGTTTTGTGATCCCCCCCCGTGTTGGAGTTTCAAGTCACCTTCGACCTGGTCATTTGAGGCAGCCTTACCTGGCCATTTTAAGTCACCTTACACCGGGGCGGATCCCGGAGCTTGGCTGCGGGGTGAGGAATAAAACAATTTCGAAGAAAATCATCAGATTTGAAAGGCAAATATTCGTCGGGTCTGTTGAAGGTAATATTGATGTCACAGAATGTTCGTAGACTTCGAGGACATGCCACCTGGCGTACAATTTCGGCAACAACTAGTCTCTTGGAGGGGATGGCACCTGTTCGTGTCCCACCGGATCCGCTCCTGACCTTAGATCTGCTCTCGTCATTTCAAATAACCTCAGACCTGGTCATTTTAGGCAACCTTACCATTCCAAATAGCCTTAGACTTGGTCATTCAATTCAGGTGGCGTTGGACATAGCATGGCTAGGAAGGGGCTGTTCCTTTCACCCATGCGTACACAAAAACCACCATTACTTGACAACAAATCAAAATAAATCCACACGATCACAGCCTACCACTAGTTCCAGCAGTTTCGCGGGCGATTTGGGCCAATTTCAACACACATATCTTGCTCCTCAATCGCACTGAGTAGCGCCATTATGTTAATTGGAAGCCGCCGCTGGCCGGTTTACCGGGGCCGACTGTGTGACATCGTGCAGCCGATCGATCGAAGACACTGCTCGTGAACCCAGTGCCCCTGCTGTGCATGCCGCCGGGCGCCGCTTGGGCTGTCCGCCAGGCGCTGTCCACCAGGCGCTGTCCACCAGGCGCTGTCCACCAGGCGCTGTCCACCAGGCGTGGCTTGGGCTGTCCACCAGGCGGGTTTGCGCTGTCCACCAGGCACTGTCCATCAGGCGTGGCTTGGGCTGTCCACCAGGCGTGGCTTGTGCTGTCCACCAGGCGATGTCCACCAGGCACTGTCCACCGGGCGTGGCTTGCGCTGTCCACCAGGCGTGTCTTGCGCTGCCCACCAGGCCATGTCCACCAGGCGCTATCCACCCGGCGTGGCTTGCGCTGGGATGGCCGCTCGCATCGCAGTCCGCCGGCAGACGAGCGAATCTAAGATCCTGAAGAGGAGTCCGCAGGGAAGCCTGAAGGGCAGCCTGAAGGGCAGCCTGAAGGGCAGTCTGAAGGGCAGCCTGAAGGGCAGTCTGAAGGGCAGTCTGAAGGATAGCCTGAAGGGGAGCCTTATGGGCAGCCTGTAGGGAAGCCGAACAGTAATTATAACGAGGGCTGTAAAGGAGAGCATGAAGGGGAGCATGCCAGAATTCCTGACGGAGACCTTACAGGGTAGCCTGAAGGGGAGTCTAACAGATAGCTTGACAGAGACCCTGACGAACACCCGGAAAGGAATCCTGAAGGGGAGCCTAACGCAGAACCTAAGGGGGCGCCTGAAGTGAAGCTTGACAGTGAACGTGTCGGTGGACCTGGCAGAGCGCCTGCAAAAGTGCGCAGTGAAGATCCTGACGGTGGGCCTGACGGAGAGCCTGACGAAGCGCCTGACGGAGAGCCTCCTGATGGAGACCGTGACGGGGACTCTGAGAGAAACGCTGACGGAGAGCCTGGCGAAGCGCCTGACTGAGATTCTGACGGAGAGCCTGACGAAGCGCGCGACTGAGATTCTGACGGAGAGCCTGACGAAGCGCCTGACTGAGATTCTGACGGAGAGCCTGATGAAGCGCCTGACGGAGATTCTGACGGAGAGCCTACGATGCGCGCGACTGAGGTACTGACTGAGGGTCTGATGAAGAAACCAGTGTCGATTGGGCCGGTCGGTGGAGGCAGATAACATCAATCGAAGCTGCCACTCGGCGGTCTCTCCACAACCGGTGCCGATCGAAGCAGCTGGCGATCGAAGCAGCTGGCTGAAGCAGCTGGCGATCGAAGCAACTGACTGAAGCAGCTGGCCGAAGCAGCTGGCGATCAAAGCAGCTGGCTGAAGCAGCTGGCGATCGAAGCAGCTGGCGATCGAAGCAGCTGACCGAAGTAGCTGGCGATCGAAGCAGCTGGCCAGCTGTGCCAGGCAATGGCAGCGGCGTCAACCTGGACTCCAATCGCGTTTTGGGATGAAAACCGCTGGACTTGCATCCACTGTGTATATTTTGGAAGGTCAGTTCTTATGTCTCCAGTCCAGTCACCAATCCAGTTATTTCGCTAGTGTCCCTAGTGTTTACAGTGGTCATGGATGAAGACGTGCATTTCGTGCCGCTAGTGTCCCTAGTATATGCAGTGGTACGGTATGCGGTGGTACAGTGGTACGGTATGCGGTGGTAATGGCATCCTTGATGGCAGAGACATCACTTTATGAAGTTGGTTGGGGGCCGAATCACTGGCGGATCTAGCCCACCGGTTTGGGGGGGGGGCAACTTTCGGTTTTCGGCGTCAGCCCCTCCCCTCCCCCTTCCCCCTCCCCCAGTGGCGTACCTAGGAATTGCATCAGGGGAGGGGTCAAACGGATTTGGAGGGTGCCCATTCTCCCACTATTTGTGGTTAAAAGCACGGGATTTCGACCACTATTTGGCAAGGGGGCCCATTATTTTTAATAATAATAAAGTACAAATAAAATAATAATTGACAACATAATTTCCTGTGTGGGGGCCCCAGCCTACCTCGACCGTTGCTATGTTACTGGATTTTTGTTCTTCTTTACCAAAACGTTCACGTTCACGTTCAACGTCTTGTACCACGTCAACGTTAGTGCACGTATACACACTGGCGGATCCGATTTTGTCGACTCTTGCTGTCAGCAGAACTTGAGCAGCATGGAACCCTCAATGTGTGTCAGAATCTACTATGCTACCATATTGGCTTCCAAACAATTATTCTTAATACAACAATCCTTTAAAATTGGAGATTCTTTCATCTAGATGTTATTTTTTTAACCTCGGCAAAGGTTACTGCATTTTAATTTAGTTGACTTCTGTTGGCTTCGGGGGGGGCGGGGCAAAAGACACTATGCCCTCCCCCCTTTTAAGCGCTTCGTGGGCCATGGCCGGAATGGCCCTCCCTGGATCCCCAGTGGGCCGAATGAAATTTGTGATGACCAAAGTTGCATAGAGAACCATATTTGTATTTGTTTGTATTTGTATTTGCGAGATTTAACAAACCGATTCCATAAAATGGATTAATATTTGGTTTGTGTCAGAATACAGTCAGATACATTTCACAAACATGAGCAAAAATGAAAGCGGCAAGACAACAGTATACAGGGGAAAACCGAACACGTGAAGTCAATTTATAAGACGTTGTTCAGCATCGCGACGAACTCGCCCCGTGTCCGAGAAGCGGAAGTGGCCGGCGGCAGTAGGTTCCAGGCCGAGGCTGCCCGGAAGGAGAAGGTTCTACGTGACATGCTGAGGCGGAAAGGCGGTGGCTCCAGTGCCCCAGCCACCGTCGCACGAGTGGAGCGCCGGGAGACATCCGACCGCCGGCGGAACAGAGAACGGATCGCCTCGGGGGCTCGCGGATCATTCAGGGCTCTGAACACGGCGATGTTGTCGCGGTGGGTGATGAGGTCACGGACACTGCGCCAGCCCAGCGTTGCCACTGTCGGCGAGATATGATCACGACGACGAGCCCCTACAACGATCCTAGCACCGAAATTTGTATCTAGTACACGCCCATGGGCCCGATGATATCTAGTGCACGACCATGGGCCTGATGATATCTAGTGCACGCCCATGGGCCCGATGATCAAGCTTCAGCTTAATTGGGGGGGGTGGGGAGGGGGGGGGTAGCTGGAAATCAATGATTGAGGGAGACAGTGATCCCCTTAGCATATGCAAAATAAAACCTCTGCTTGATGGTAGGATATCTTGCGATGCCCTTGAGCTCAAAGTTACTCATGGAGAAAGGAGCAGAGCCTCACAAACTAATGATTATATATTACGTAGTTAATCACGTATGGAATCCGTCACAGATTTATATATGGAAACGTGGAAGATATATATATATATATATATATATATATATATATATATATATATATATATATATATTTATATTGGAACACGTTAGAAATAGATTGTGTTGCATGCATAAGTTATGAAATGGCACAACCGCTTTGTTGTTATAAATCTTCCTTGTTATGCTTTCAATTCAGCGCATAAGTCGTCTGCTCCCTGGACGGTGTTTTTTTTTAGCACAGATCCAAAATTATGCATACCTTCGGTATATTCTCAACACGTGGCGTTCAACGCTTCGTCCATCGTTGGACATCTTCAGGAATGTAAGAGAGTTAGTTTTTGAGCGTCTTGATCCCATATAATTCAGCAATGCCCCTTCGTCATGGCGCGACAAATACCCGGCTCCGAGACGGCCGTCTGCCGGTCTGGGTGTCGACGGAAGCAGCCACCGCCCCAGCGAGGTCGCCAAACATTGGACATTGTACCTCCCCTCCCCTCTCCAGCATCCCAGCGCGCCCGGCGGTCGCGTCTGCAGAGGTGACCTCGAACCCCTCCCCATATCTGAGCGGCGTACCCGCCCGCCAGCCCCGTGACCTCTAAACGACCGGCGCGTACCGCCGCCGTCGTTAATGCTAGATGTAACTGTGTTCACATAAAGTTATACGTTTGGCTGTCCCGTAACCGTAATTGATATAATCCCGTAAGCCTTGCGATTGTAAAAGTGTACCGTAAACGTAACGCATTGTCACCGCCACTAGAAATAGACTATTTCCCCTTCTAGAAGGCCGTCGACATGGATGTGAGGTCATGGTGTGCTTCTGGGGCCCTTGACCAATCCGTGATCGGGGGTCTTCCGGCCGCTAGCGCCCGAGCGGCAGTTTCTTCAACACGAAACTGCCTGACCGAAATTCGTCTTTGGAAACGAGATTTGAAACAGGAAACGTGAAGTTCTTTGCCATCAGCCAGGACAACACCCGCTTCATGGAGATATCTGAAGATATCCGCATATGCCTGCAACATAAGTTGCCCTTTTGTCATTTCCATCGCGCCGAACAATTCACAGCGACGACCGCGTCCTGTGTGAAATCACTGTATCTGCGTGAGATCGACGAAATTAACACTCAGTGCAAAGCACGAGGTCCCTCAAAAGTACCCCGACCGCTTTGGAAGTAGAACGAAACCTTTGGCTGATCACTTCGGGATCAGCGGTGAACATTCAAATGGTTTGTGCTAATGGCACTTCTGAATTCACCACAACCACCCCTGCACAGTTGGTGCACCTGAGCAATGGATGTTCAATTCTTTCCAAGTATTTTCGAATCCCAACGGCCAGCTCCAAATCATCCCTTCTGGATGTCAACCATGTGAACTTCCTGCGCTCACAGCTTGCCCAGCTAGTCGAGCTGACCGAGCAGACAATCCGAACCCAGCTGCCTAGCTTAGACAGCGACTCCGACACAGCAGCCCTGACGATGTTACCTGACCTGGACATCCCAATCTCCCATCTCAGCTATAAACTGCAGACCACACGTGACATCTGCTATCATGCAGTGTTAGGACATTCAGCCTTGGTCACCCCAGTGGTATTGATGTTCGTAGCCACAACAGGGGTTATCATGTACTGTCTGATGCGCCGCAAACAGAGTTCTGTTCCCGTCAACCCAACACCACAACCTTCCACCCTTCAACCCCTCCCGCTCGGTGAAGATATCATCGTCATCCGTCCTGGCCCTGGGCCAGCATCAGCACGACTTGACACACGGGCGTGACGAGTCCGTCACGCCAGTTCCCGCAGGACCGTCGATCGGACACGCCTCACGCCGACACCGCAGCTGACAGCATGGACCTGAGCTGACGACCGGACGTGATGAGACAGTCACGCCGGCTGCCACAGGACACCACAGGTGGACCACCTGCGGCCACCTCGTGCAGGGACACACAGGATGTGTCTGCAACACGACCCACCAGCGGCCGTTGTACCCGGCCAGTTCGACGACTGGGCCGTTGGCACGGCGCCAGTGGGCGCCGCCGAGAGAGCGAGCGGGCCGCTGCAACCTGAGCGCCCCGCTGCGGATGCGAGCGCCGCCGTTGCGGGCGCTGATCAGCGCCTCCACGGAGCGGCGCTGACGAGCGCCACCACGGAGCGGCGCTGCCGAGCGCCGTCCCCGAGCACCGCCACTGCCGGTGCAGTGGGCGGTCATATGGATGACTCAGCCGAGCTAGCGCGTGGTAGACCGGAAGCTACCGCGGTGATGTGGATGAATCACCGTCCGCTCTCGCAGTTGGACATGATCGAACGCAATGTGATCTTCCATAAGTATATGGAGAGACGTCGCAGTTGGCAGGGTTGTGTCCCTGACCAGTGACTCAGAGTGATACAGTGACATGCGGTAACTGCCGCAGGGCCGTCAGTGAACGCGGCATACCGTCTGAGATGGCAAGGTCGGCCATGCTCAGCTACTTCCCCTTCCCGAACCGGACTGAACTTATACCAGTGCGCGCGCGACAGTGATCGCCAAAATGTTTACAAAAAAAGTGTCTTTGTGTTTAGCTATTAGGAACATTGTTTATTTACTACCATTGATCAGGGAGCGGATAACCCTTACCAACCCCCTAGACTAACCAACGAAGAACCGTGTGTAACCGGAACTTGTGCTAATTAGTTGTCGTCTCGTAATTGTCTGTTGATTCGTATGTGATTGTAGAAGGCCGTGATATGTCTAAGTGGAAGCTCAGGATCAATCTGGGAAAAGATCCGACCTTTCGGACCTCTAGCTGTGTTGTAAGAGAGTTAGTTTTTGAGCGTCTTGATCCCATATAATTCAGCAATGCCCCTTCGTCATGGCGCGACAAATACCCGGCTCCGAGACGGCCGTCTGCCGGTCTGGGTGTCGACGGAAGCAGCCACCGCCCCAGCGAGGTCGCCATACATTGGACATTGTACCTCCCCTCCCCTCTCCAGCATCCCAGCGCGCCCGGCGGTCGCGTCTGCAGAGGTGACCTCGAACCCCTCCCCATATCTGAGCGGCGTACCCGCCCGCCAGCCCCGTGACCTCTAAACGACCGGCGCGTACCGCCGCCGTCGTTAATGCTAGATGTAACTGTGTTCACATAAATTTATACGTTTGGCTGTCCCGTAACCGTAATTGATATAATCCCGTAAGCCTTGCGATTGTAAAAGTGTACCGTAAACGTAACGCATTGTCACCGCCACTAGAAATAGACTATTTCCCCTTCTAGAAGGCCGTCGACATGGATGTGAGGTCATGGTGTGCTTCTGGGGCCCTTGACCAATCCGTGATCGGGGGTCTTCCGGCCGCTAGCGCCCGAGCGGCCCCAAGCCAGTTCAGCTTGAATCCTCTGAGCGGTCGGACCGCTGCTCCGCGCGCCCGCTACCCAACTAAATTCGGCTTCTAAATTCATAGGAAAGGCAGTATCACGGCTTACCTTCCGAGGAGAACGTACTGTACGGTGTCTGGAGTTCTCGTGTGATCGTGGAGTGCTGCAGTGCAATACAGGGCAGCAAAAGGTGCTGGTACTTTTGTAACTGGAGTTATCGCGAACAAGAGGTCGCTAGACTTTCGCGTGCCAATAAGGACTTTCCTACAGGAAACACTTACATTCATATTAGCAGTGTACGAATATAAATGGAAACAATCTACAGTATCGGTCGTTTAAGTTGTCGCTATTTTAGTTTCAAATTTAGTTTCTAATTATGACCATATTCAAGTCACACAGCAGTCGTTTGAAAATTGTACAGGAACGTGCATATATGAATTACATCTAACAATGCGGAGCTGCAAAACGATCAGTACAATTACTGTGTTGGGGGACCTAGTTTGGTTTTAACCGTGGTCCTACAGTAGGTCCATCATACAGGAGAAGGATAGCTCGTGCATTGACCTGACGATTAATGAGGTGGTCCGTCTCTCTAATCAGGATGGCTTCGAGCACTTGCAACCTTCTCCTGTCTGGTTGTTTTACTATGATCATGGTGTTCGACGTCGGCAAATTTCTGTTCAGAAGCTCATTGTGGTGTCTCATAGTGTGTGTATGTGGTCCTCCGCTTTTCAAGTGAATCGTAAGGCGTCTGCTTTATGTCGTGGTTGTGAGTCCTATGTAGCCACGGTGGGGGAGGAGTGTCTCCTATATTGCATTTATAGTGGTAGACTACGTTGGACTGCTTGAGGGGTGTCGTGTCTTCAGACAGGTTGTTTTTGAAAATGAGCGAGAAAGTCGTTGGGTTCTTATAGTATACAAAAAGTTTCAATTCGTCCTCTTGGGAAGTGGTTTTGCAGTTCCGTCCCACGATATTTCGAAGTACTTTTGCATCTTGCTTGTAGGCTGGAGACATGCTGTTTTTGTAAAATAATGTATGCGTGCTGACCGGTGCACTACTAGATCGAGTAGGGCTCGCCTGCAGCGAGATGGCGTTGTTTATTTCTTCATCAATAACTGAAATCGGGTAGTTATTATTCGCCATCATTTGCTTCACTCGAATCAATTCTCGATTAACCAATGTCCAGGTTGAACAGTGTGTGATAGTTCTGCGAACACAGGCCTTAACTACACTTGTTTTATACCTAATGGGGCAATCACTCTCTCCGTTTCAACATATTCCTACACCACTTGGTTGTCGGTGCACACTGGTGGTAAAGTTGCCGTCGCCAGTGTCCATAGACACACCAAGAAAGTTAATCTGCTCTCCCACCGAGTGTTCTATGGTAAAAGTGAGGCCAGACTTCTCCAAATGATATTTCAGTGTGTTTAGGCTTAGATAATCCTTGGCATCGACTAGGATATTATCAATATAGCGAGAGTAAATCCACGATGTCACAACAGGATCCTGTAAGACACATTCTTCGGCACTGGCCATATAAGCTTGCGCGAACAAGACGCCCAAGGGTGAGCCCATAGCAATGCCATCACACTGGTAATACATGTGACCGTTCGGGAAACTGAACGGTGCTTTGACCGTGCATAATCTGAGCATAGCTCACAGAATGTACTCCGGAATGGTGGGGGCAGACAGTGCAGCATGGCTGTAAGCATAATTGGCGAGGTTGGCGGTTGTTTTCTCAAAGAACTTTGAACGCCACGTGTTGAGATATACCGAGATATATATACCGATTGAGATATACCGTGTTGAGATATACCGAATGTATGCATAATTTGGGATATGTGTTCAATGAACACCGGCCAGATAGCAGACAACTGATACGCAGAATTGAACGCATAACAAGGAGAATGTATAACAACAAAGCTGCTGTTACATTTAATAACACAAACACACACACACACACACACATACAAACATGTAAATATATATGTATATATATATATATTTATATATATATATATATATATATATATATATATATATATATATATATATATATATATATATATATATATATATCTATATATATATATATATCCGTATATATATATATATATATATATATATATATATATATATATATGTATCCATATGTACATTTCAACGTGTGTGGGTGTGTGTGTGTGTATGTGTGTGTGTGCGTGCGTGCATCTCTGTTTCAAGCTGATGTTGATAGCCATCTGAGCAGGTGAGAAATCGTCCGTAAATTTCATCGGCGGCACGTAGAGTGGTGAAGGAATATTTACCAAACGCCAGGCTTAAAGCCGAATGCCTTTCCGTTTGTGAGTTATGGAAGGCCACATTCGGGCCTATGCTCACCGCGTCCCATCCGTGTATTTACAGGGCAATAAAGGCTGAAGACTTCACTTTACGTGTAAGTAACGTGGCCCTGCCAAGGGAGCGCAATGTCCCACGGTCTTGGAAATGTTAAGAGTCACTTCTGGAAACCCCAGAACTCGCGCATCAGGCCAGGACGTGTTCCAGTGCCTGCATCGACTGGTTTGATGAATTGCAGTATCAGAAACTAAGGAGGTGGGCTTGCAAAATTGATCGGCCAGAACGGTGTCCAATTTTCACTTCTCAATCGTTGAGTTGAAGTTGATAGCACCTGGATTTGCGAAGTCATGGAGGGCATAATGTCTAGTTGGCCGAAATAATATATTGCACAAAGCTTGGGAAGGCTAAAGAGAATAAAGCGGATGACTTTGATATGCATTCCAGGAGTGCATAATATCCTTCCGATGTTTGAGTTGGATGCGGTCAAACTTTGACGTCCAAAGTTTGACCTGTGCATTTAGATGTGCAATTCCAGCAACCCGGGGGACCTTGCTGACTGGCTTGCCACACTTCGCAAACTGGCTACAGTGTTTGCATGTTGTATCCAATATGCATATTGGCTACCGCATAGTGTGTACAATGCACCGTATTATCATTTGGCTTCAACCTTGCTTCAACATTGATTCAACATGGGTGTTGCACGGCACGGTTGGATTGAAAACAAAAACTGCAGCATGCCCCCTTATTAACTGCAGCGCCCTTACTCTTCCTGAGCCCATGGAGCAACAGCAAGTAGCCACACTCGTCGCAGTGGCATCGGCAGCACAACAGGAAAGACACAGGAATACACCAGCTGTGAAAGCCAGCAGAAGTTGTCGATGATAAAACGCCTGAGTACCTGCCAGCGTCACGCCGAAGCTTTTCCTCCAGACTCGAACTGGAGAAGGAGAACAACAATGCAGCGCCTCTCGCTCACCTCTCGGCACCGAAGAGGCAATAGTGGGAGCGAGACCGAGTCGGCACTTAGGGACATTTCGGCACCGAAGAAGGAATAGTGGGCGCGAAACCGAGCCGGGAAGTGCGGACTTGGTGGAAAAATAGCGTGGTGCCACACCATCTTATTTAATTACGGCGGCAATAATGAGCAATAATCAGAACCGCAAATCAGCAATAATCAGAAAGATTATTACTAAAGCAATAATCAGACTAGAATGGAGGTTAGAGAAGCGACCAATTGTGCTGGAATAGAACCGCTAAATGTAAATTTTCCGGAAGAGGAGCGTGTCGGTTTTGGCGTGACGTAAGTACGAATATTTCCAGGAATGCATGGCCTTCAAGAACAATGTATGTCATGAGTTCAAAAATGTATAAATATTTTAGTTTCCATACAGCTCAATTTCTATCATAAAATGCAAAGCGCAAAAGAACATCTTTTGAAGGAATGATGCGTGTTCATGCGCAAATTTCTTCTGATGTCCTCTATTTAATTTCCTCTCCTTTGATCCAAAATACATACCGGACCCCTTTGCTTCATAGGTTGATGCAAAGCAGCTTTTTTTATAGCAAATATGTTCCTCGAAACTTTTTTGTGCACTATTTTGAGAAGCTCCAATCGGAGTCGGAGCTGCTTCCGTTGCGGAGGGCTGCTTCCATTACGTCGAAGAAGTGGCGATTGATGTGCCCGTCGGTGAGTGTGGCTTCATAAGTCGAAGGACTACTCCACGCTCGGAATTTGGAAACACAGTCCCAATGTAATCTAGAATGTGGGTCCGGCTCAGCATACAGTTTGAGTTATTACTTGCACCAAGTGTGAGGTGCCTGATTGGATGCATTTGGATATTTAACGGGGCTGGAAGTGAGACGGCTAAGTGCGGTGGAGTAACGGGGTCAAAGGTCAAGTTGCATGGAGTTGCATGCGGCTCCCGTTGGTGTAGACTTCAGAATCAAAACGGCATGAATCTGGCGAGAATCGTGCACTGACGTCTGGCTTGATGTTGGACACCTACTGTGCCGGGCCATAGCGGAATTGTTGTGTAGCTAATTTGTGGCTCGTCGTGCAGGGCTCATGCATTTTTGGCCATCTGGCCTTTTTGATGCCGTATTTTAGGCTGGTGTTAGCATTTATTTATTTATTTATTCGGTTTGCCACACACAGGAACAGTGCCCCAATTATGGTGGTCCTCATACATACACTCACACACGCCGCCCACTCGTGACACTCTACTTCAGAATGGTAAAATGGTGACTGGTTAAAAACAATACAATAAAAAATGAACATGTACGATATATAATTATGGCCTGATGAAAGAGGTGAGAATGTTTATGCTAAGATCTCGTACAGATGTGTGACGAAACACTACAATCACCTTACAGCAGTTGCATGTAGGAATGCAATACATAGTGCGTCTGGAGTCCCGAAACATATCCAGTGCTGGCTGTACGGCGGTTAATGCGTTCGCAGCTCGGGGTAAGCGGGAGAACAGGCTGGTTGCAATAGCGTTGACGTGGGCACGGGGCACCGCAAACAGGTCGACGCTTCTGGTCCGACGAGACGCGACGCGGAGCGGAAACCTGCCTAGGAGGAGCGTACTCTCGCAGCGGCCGTTCAGCAGTCGCAGCGGCCATTTCACATGCATTGAAGACAAAGATGCACATGAAGGCATGGTTGCTTATCAGTTCATCGGTACCAGATGATCACCCCCACTCGACCATCATCGGAAGCATATCAAAACGAAACATAACATGCAACATGATCACGGTCATGATGGGCAAAATTGTTTGAAGTTCAGCTTCCATTGCACACGTTAACAGCCGAGATTAGTCCACTATTGCTGACGCCTCCGTTCAGCTCTTGGTAGAACTTGGAAGGAACCTGGAGCCCATGTTATCACCTGAAATGGCGGATGGTTTTGTTTTCAACGACGTCAACAGGGTGTTGTGTGTGGGGCTCAAGCATGGCTCGACAACGGCAGCGGAAGTTGCGACCCCAAAATCAACCTGACCCCAATATCAGCCCGACCCAATATCAGCCCGACCCCAATATCAGTCTGACCCCAATATCAGTCCGACCCCAATATCAGTCCGACCCCAATATCAGCCCGACCCTAATATCAACCCGACCCCAATATCAGCCCAACCCCAATATCAGCACGACCCCAATATCAACCCGACCCCCAAATCAGGCCAACCCCAATATCAGCCCGACCCAAATATCAACCGACCACAATATCAACCCGACCCCAATATCCACCCGACCCCAATATCAACCCGACCCCAATATCAACCCGACCCCAATATCAACCCGACCCCAATATCAACCCGACCACAATATCAGCCCGACCCCAATATCATTCCGACACAATATCAGCTCGACCCCAATATCAGCCCGACCCCAATATCAGCCCGACCCCAATATCGGCCCGACCCCAATTTCAGCCCAACCCTAATATCAGCCCGACGCTAATATCAGCCCGACGTCACCATTGGGCATGCTGCTCCCTCTCCTTCGTCCGAAATGTTACCATTGGATCAGGACATGACTAACGCTGATTGCGAGTTAGGTATGGCTCGTCATGCCAAGGCATGCTGAGTGATTTTTGTAGTGCATAATTAGTTTGAATGCCAAAACTAAAGAAAGGCAATTTCCAGCACTGGGCCACAGCCCATTAAAACCGACATGACGCACTCAACAGCGCAAGTAGTGGGTGGACTCAGACGACCATTTCCTCCTCCCTTCCTCCTCCGTTGGGAGAAAAGCGACGCAAACCTTGAACTGCTCTTTTCGCAATGTCCGCCGTACAACATAGACACTATCGCATCTGAGTTTCATGACTTGGGCGTTCCGATATGTGGGAATTTGATGATGGACGGTAGTCGCCAAAGGTTGATGATGGATACTGGACGGTAGTCGCCAAAGGTTGATGATGGATACTGGACGGTAGTCGCCAGAGGTTTGATGATGGATACTGGACGGTAGTCGCCAAAGGTTTGATGATGGATACTGGACGGTAGTCGCCAAAGGTTTGATGATGGATACTGGACGGTAGTCGCCAGAGGTTTGATGATGGATACTGGACGGTAGTCGCCAAAGGTTTGATGATGGATACTGGACGGTAGTCGCCAGAGGTTGATGATGGATACTGGACGGTAGTCGCCAAAGGTTTGATGATGGATACTGGACGGTAGTCGCCAGAGGTTTGATGATGGATACTGGACGGTAGTCGCCAAAGGTTTGATGATGGATACTGGACGGTAGTCGCCACAGGTTTGATGATGGACACTGGACGGTAGTCGCCAAAGGTTTGATGATGGATACTGGACGGTAGTCGCCAAAGGTTTGATGATGGATACTGGACGGTAGTCGCCAAAGGTTTGATGATGGATACTGGACGGTAGTCGCCAAAGGTTTGATGATGGATACTGGACGGTAGTCGCCAAAGGTTTGATGATGGATACTGGACGGTAGTCGCCAAAGGTTTGATGATGGATACTGGACGGTAGTCGCCAAAGGTTTGATGATGGATACTGGACGGTAGTCGCCAAAGGTTTGATGATGGATACTGGACGGTAGTCGCCAAAGGTTTGATGATGGATACTGGACGGTAGTCGCCAAAGGTTTGATGATGGATACTGGACGGTAGTCGCCAAAGGTTTGATGATGGATACTGGACGGTAGTCGCCAAAGGTTTGATGATGGATACTGGACGGTAGTCGCCAAAGGTTTGATGATGGATACTGGACGGTAGTCGCCAAAGGTTTGATGATGGATACTGGACGGTAGTCGCCAAAGGTTTGATGATGGATACTGGACGGTAGTCGCCAAAGGTTTGATGATGGATACTGGACGGTAGTCGCCAAAGGTTTGATGATGGATACTGGACGGTAGTCGCCAAAGGTTTGATGATGGATACTGGACGGTAGTCGCCAAAGGTTTGATGATGGATACTGGACGGTAGTCGCCAAAGGTTTGATGATGGATACTGGACGGTAGTCGCCAAAGGTTTGATGATGGATACTGGACGGTAGTCGCCAAAGGTTTGATGATGGATACTGGACGGTAGTCGCCAAAGGTTTGATGATGGATACTGGACGGTAGTCGCCAAAGGTTTGATGATGGATACTGGACGGTAGTCGCCAAAGGTTTGATGATGGATACTGGACGGTAGTCGCCAAAGGTTTGATGATGGATACTGGACGGTAGTCGCCAAAGGTTTGATGATGGATACTGGACGGTAGTCGCCAAAGGTTTGATGATGGATACTGGACGGTAGTCGCCAAAGGTTTGATGATGGATACTGGACGGTAGTCGCCAAAGGTTTGATGATGGATACTGGACGGTAGTCGCCAAAGGTTTGATGATGGATACTGGACGGTAGTCGCCAAAGGTTTGATGATGGATACTGGACGGTAGTCGCCAAAGGTTTGATGATGGATACTGGACGGTAGTCGCCAAAGGTTTGATGATGGATACTGGACGGTAGTCGCCAAAGGTTTGATGATGGATACTGGACGGTAGTCGCCAAAGGTTTGATGATGGATACTGGACGGTAGTCGCCAAAGGTTTGATGATGGATACTGGACGGTAGTCGCCAAAGGTTTGATGATGGATACTGGACGGTAGTCGCCAAAAAGGTTTGATGATGGATACTGGACGGTAGTCGCCAAAGGTTTGATGATGGATACTGGACGGTAGTCGCCAAAGGTTTGATGATGGATACTGGACGGTAGTCGCCAAAGGTTTGATGATGGATACTGGACGGTAGTCGCCAAAGGTTTTGATGATGGATACTGGACGGTAGTCGCCAAAGGTTTGATGATGGATACTGGACGGTAGTCGCCAAAGGTTTGATGATGGATACTGGACGGTAGTCGCCAAAGGTTTGATGATGGATACTGGACGGTAGTCGCCAAAGGTTTGATGATGGATACTGGACGGTAGTCGCCAAAGGTTTGATGATGGATACTGGACGGTAGTCGCCAAAGGTTTGATGATGGATACTGGACGGTAGTCGCCAAAGGTTTGATGATGGATACTGGACGGTAGTCGCCAAAGGTTTGATGATGGATACTGGACGGTAGTCGCCAAAGGTTTGATGATGGTTTGATGATGGATACTGGACGGTAGTCGCCAAAGGTTTGATGATGGATACTGGACGGTAGTCGCCAAAGGTTTGATGATGGATACTGGACGGTAGTCGCCAAAGGTTTGATGATGGATACTGGACGGTAGTCGCCAAAGGTTTGATGATGGATACTGGACGGTAGTCGCCAAAGGTTTGATGATGGATACTGGACGGTAGTCGCCAAAGGTTTGATGATGGATACTGGACGGTAGTCGCCAAAGGTTTGATGATGGATACTGGACGGTAGTCGCCAAAGGTTTGATGATGGATACTGGACGGTAGTCGCCAAAGGTTTGATGATGGATACTGGACGGTAGTCGCCAAAGGTTTGATGATGGATACTGGACGGTAGTCGCCAAAGGTTTGATGATGGATACTGGACGGTAGTCGCCAAAGGTTTGATGATGGATACTGGACGGTAGTCGCCAAAGGATTTGATGATGGATACTGGACGGTAGTCGCCAAAGGTTTGATGATGGATACTGGACGGTAGTCGCCAAAGGTTTGATGATGGATACTGGACGGTAGTCGCCAAAGGTTTGATGATGGATACTGGACGGTAGTCGCCAAAGGTTTGATGATGGATACTGGACGGTAGTCGCCAAAGGTTTGATGATGGATACTGGACGGTAGTCGCCAAAGGTTTGATGATGGATACTGGACGGTAGTCGCCAAAGGTTTGATGATGGATACTGGACGGTAGTCGCCAAAGGTTTGATGATGGATACTGGACGGTAGTCGCCAAAGGTTTGATGATGGATACTAGGACGGTAGTCGCCAAAGGTTTGATGATGGATACTGGACGGTAGTCGCCAAAGGTTTGATGAGGGAACCGGGAGGGAGGGCCAAAGGTTTGATGATGGATACTGGACGGTAGTCGCCAAAGGTTTGATGATGGATACTGGACGGTAGTCGCCAAAGGTTTGATGATGGATACTGGACGGTAGTCGCCAAAGGTTTGATGATGGATACTGGACGGTAGTCGCCGAAAGGTTTGATGATGGATACTGGACGGTAGTCGCCAAAGGTTTGATGATGGATACTGGACGGTAGTCGCCAAAGGTTTGATGATGGATACTGGACGGTAGTCGCCAAAGGTTTATGATGATGGATACTGGACGGTAGTCGCCAAAGGTTTGATGATGGATACTGGACGGTAGTCGCCAAAGGTTTGATGATGGATACTGGACGGTAGTCGCCAAAGGTTTGATGATGGATACTGGACGGTAGTCGCCAAAGGTTTGATGATGGATACTGGACGGTAGTCGCCAAAGGTTTGATGATGGATACTGGACGGTAGTCGCCAAAGGTTTGATGATGGATACTGGACGGTAGTCGCCAAAGGTTTGATGATGGATACTGGACGGTAGTCGCCAAAGGTTTGATGATGGATACTGGACGGTAGTCGCCAAAGGTTTGATGATGGATACTGGACGGTAGTCGCCAAAGGTTTGATGATGGATACTGGACGGTAGTCGCCAAAGGTTTGATGATGGATACTGGACGGTAGTCGCCAAAGGTTTGATGATGGATACTGGACGGTAGTCGCCAAAGGTTTGATGATGGATACTGGACGGTAGTCGCCAAAGGTTTGATGATGGATACTGGACGGTAGTCGCCAAAGGTTTGATGATGGATACTGGACGGTAGTCGCCAAAGGTTTGATGATGGATACTGGACGGTAGTCGCCAAAGGTTTGATGATGGATACTGGACGGTAGTCGCCAAAGGTTTGATGATGGATACTGGACGGTAGTCGCCAAAGGTTTGATGATGGATACTGGACGGTAGTCGCCAAAGGTTTGATGATGGATACTGGACGGTAGTCGCCAAAGGTTTGATGATGGATACTGGACGGTAGTCGCCAAAGGTTTATCCAAGCCCGAGGGCCCACAACAGGTCACGTTGCTGGTTAGTGAAAGTAAGAGGACTCCCCCGTGAGATCGACACTGTTACGAAATATGTTTATCCCAGGTTAATCGAGGTCGGATGGGTGGATCCGGCTGACCATCGTGGACGGGGGAATAATCTTTGAGGGGCGGACAAAGCGCCCGGTTTGGACCAAAGATGGTGCCCCTAATTACGAAAAGCACCTCGAGTTTGGAACGTTATAGGAATGAGCTTAAGCTAGGAATATCGGATGAGCTTAAGCTAATGTCAGTTGGCCAAAATATGTCGAGACTTGAATGCAATTTCAAGATTATGCATCTTTTTCTTTAAAAAATCGATTAGGCTTGAGTTGCACGACCTCGTTATCCCCCCCCCATTGAGTTCACCCCTGATCACGCCAGTCAGCTGAGGTAGAAACTTGGGATGTCGTCGAGTCGACCCGACCTGACCAATCTGAATATATTTAAACTGTCATCTGCGTTTTCTGATCGTTATATCCAAAGGTTGTTCATTCTCAATTTGTTGTTGATATTCCCTGAAACAAGGTCACACGCGATAGATTCTCGAGGCAGCCGTCGTACGGGGCACAATGGCAGCCGTCGTACGGGGCACAATGGCAGCCGTCGTACGGGGCACAATGAGCCGTCCTCCGTCTCCCAGCTGCATAATGTTGGCCAAGTTCTAACATTGACGCTCAGTTATTGTTTTGCATGTCGTCTTTTTACCTCTCAAAAGGTCTCTTGACTGCCCTTCCAATTTGCCACATTGTTTTCTTGCTCCTGGGTGTGGGTGCGATGTTCCCTGCACTGACCGATCTGGAACTTCGCCAACAGGGAACGGAATTTTTCGGAGCGGCGTTACTGATTCAGGAAATATAAATGTTTCCAGGGGTTGGGAGTGTACTAGAGTGTCCCTGGGGTGACTCATTTTCTACTCAGAGAGCATCTCCGGTTGAAAATTTTAAGCGGGCACCCGAGTGTCATGGAGAGACGCTACATCTACATGGAGCGCCTTTCGGGTCCCAAGAGGGCGGTCGCCCCTTCACCGCCGAAGTCTTTGATCCGTCCCTGGTGTGGTGCCCCCTGCACCGTGCGCTTTCAGTTATATATTGACAGCTTGTGAACACATTTGGCAACAATATTGAGCGGCACCGTTCATTTGACAAGTTTGAGGGACACTCACCAACCAACTGCGGAATCAATCCCAAACAATGAGCCAGGATGCAGGGAATTCAAGATCAATTCAAGCTAAGATGATGGACAGTCTAGGTCAGTGTGCGGGTTCTGACGCTTGGTTTGGAGAGAGCAAAATTCGTATTGGTGCCCCGTGACCAAGTTTGCTGATTGCTCAGAAAATAATGGAGATTTGTTTACACAGAATATTTTTTTCTGTCATGTTTTGCAGTTCATCGTAATTAATCGCTGTATTCTTTTCCTGATAACTTAGTATTTTGGGGTGAACAAAAAAAAGGTGAAAAACCGCCTTCATCCGTCACGACAGAATCTGTATGTAGTGAAATTGGTATTTACGGCAATATTTTAAGCGCAACTGGACCACAAAACATCACCAAAGCACCACGTCGCCATCAACGCTTGGGATAGCTCAAAAGAGATGTCGATCCCGACTGTTTGCTTGGAACGGGTCAAGCTAGCCCCCTCGCTGGTTCCACCAATGGTCCAGGCAAGAGTGGATTTGAGTGGAGCTGCCGCACAACGTTGGGCGTCACCGACGTGCCTTGAGGTTTGAGTGGCACTGATCAGCAGCAAAACAGTTTAAGAGCACTGCCGAGAGACAACAATTTTGCCGCCGATATCACGCAAAATCGGCCGGCAGCGTCGGTCCGTTTGAGCGGCACCGAGCGAATTCAGATAAATTTGACAACCACTGACCTACATTGAGTCAACGCCGAAGGCACCGAACCACCGCTCACAGTTTGAGCGGCACCGGCCGGCCCGGTCGGCCCGTCCCGGTTTGAGCGGCACCGGCCGCAGTTTGAGCGGCTCTGGGTCGTCGGGATCGATGGTGGCCGCCCAGCGCCGCCGCCGGGTCGGCAGTCAACACTCCGGGAGCACCCGGGAACACCCGGAGCACCTGAGGAGCACGGCAGCAGCCTCTGCCGCCACCAGAGCGCCGGTAAGCGGCCTGATCTGCTGGCGACGGCAGTTGAGAGAGAGAGAGGGAGGGAGTGTTGTGGTGTTGGTACGCTGTGCTGGTGTGTTGGTGTTGTGAGGGTGCTGCACCGTTGTCGTCGTTGGTCACTGACTTGACTGGTGTGTCACTGACACATCGACTGATGTGTCAGTGACACACCAGACAATCCAGGACACACAGCACAATTTTCGGTGAACACGTTGTCCTAGGAACATTGAAGTCCTTCAAAATATTCCACAGCGGTTCCCATCACTGTCCATGATGACAATAGCGCACTGCCTGTCTACGCTACCCCGTCGCGTTGCCTGTCTACGCTGCCCCACCGCCCAGGTATAGCAGTTTGCTATGCTAACAAAATGTGCGCATTCTCCCATTTTATAAGATTCATGCTGAATACAATGCCATCCGTTCGGATGTTATGACAAATTGATGCCAGGCTTTCAGCAAGGCGTGTTTTGTCTCTGCTATGTGTATATATATATATATATATATATATATATATATATATATATATATATATATATATATATATATATATATATATATATATATATAACCTGTTGCAACAGGTTATGCAAGAAATCAATGCAGCATTAAAGAGCAAACAATGCAGGAACATCACTAGCATCGATTGATGTCAAATTTCCTGCTAACTGAAGCCAAATGAAACTGCAAGTATGCTTTTCCCTTCTCGGTATTGTTTTATCATTGGCGCAGAAATGGATTGTAAAAAATGCCTATGTTGTGACGGAACTATGCAATAAAAAGAAACATTAGGGTTTCAAGATTGCTTCCGTATATTCGAAGGCCTCCCCTGTGGTGGTACGCTTGCAAGGTATCAGGAAATTTTTTTCAGCATTTTTCTGGTGAAGCCCGTACCGCCAGGCTCCTAAGCCCACGCATTTCCCACGCTGATGTCGGAACTGGCGGCCGGATGCAGCTTCGATGCGGCCGATGTTTTCATTGTGTCGCCACTGATAGTTCCTCACCGCCATGCTGATGCACGTCAGTTGTAACGTCAACATGTGAACAACATTGTTGGAAATGTGAACTTACTATCCTGTTATCATACATGTGAACTTATCCTGGCTGTAGGTTTGATGAGCATGAGAGCAAAAGCGTTGGCACATGAAGCTTATCCCAGGGAATGTACCATTGGAAAGGTGAAAGGATAAATTGGACCGACTCCTTGCAGAGGAAAATGATGTGCATTTTATGTCAATTTGTCCAAGATGTTGCCTGGAACATCCCTCAGTCAAGCTCCCTGGCTTATGAATGCATTGTATCCCCCTCCCCTTCACTCCACCAAACTCTTTACTGAACTACTGATAACTGTAACAAGCGGAATGAGAGTACTTGTTTTTTTTGCAGTGCGTTGTTGACCGGTAATGCCAATTAACAAATACATCTCCCAAATCACCTAATCGCAGGTGGACACGAAAAACCGTCCGCGCGTGAGTTTCGAACACGATGTATTATAATCACGATCGAGCGTCAGCCGGTTCTCGCAGCGAGCTACCTATGGCCAGTCACTGGTATCAGTACACAGGAGAACACAGAGCCATCTATGCAGGCAACAGAGGCCGGAAACGCATCCACAACCTGCACACCGCTCGTGCCGCTTGGCGCTAAGTGTTTCTGAGTCGAAGTGCGACCATTCCGAGTGAATGGCCGACGCCTGAAGCATATTGTGAGAGCGGAGGAGCGTTTCAGCTGGAAGCCAGTCGTCGACGCCGTATATCCAAGCGTTTCCAGGCGCAAACACTGGCTGCCGGGCCTGGGAGCTCTCGTTTCTGGGAGCTGGTTCCCCGCGAACTGAGAACACAGAGCCACCTATGGCCAGTCACTGGTATCAGTGCACAGGAGAACACAGAGCAGGGGTGTCGATTTTTGAAAAACATTGGGGGGGGGAGGGCGAAGTGTCAACATACTTAACCCCCCCCCAAAAAAAAAAAACTTATCGGATTTCGCCCACTATATTTTCAGACCTCAATAATTCTGATTTTTTTAATTTGACGATGTGTATGCTTATGTTTATTCAGCATCCTCGCCAACGAGCAAAATCGCCCAGTAACAGGTGAAGTCACATAAGCAAAAGAGCAGTACACAGCACATGTAGACATAAAAATTTAGCATAGCAGTCATGGCATGCGACTACAGTGTCATACAGTGGACTCGCCCGTACCCAATGGCGCAGCCAAGAGCAAGAGTAGGACACACTGGGTACATGCCTTTCCGGTCACGTCCAAGGAGTCCGAAAAGGTCAGCCCAGGAGATTCCCAGAAGTGCCATCCGACGGTTTTGAAATGAATTTGTCGGCTCGAATGGTTTCTTTGCTAGAGTCGGAAATAAAAAGTACAAAACTTCGGAAAGTAGGAATAATGTCATAATTCAAAACAGTGTTCAAATCGGTGGAATTGGAATGGGCCCCGCACCAGGTGTGTCGCAAGAGGAGCATTTTCACTGCAACCCTGTTAGTACTTGTAATCCTTTCCTTCCAAAAGGTAGTGCGGATTTTTATATACCTTTGGTGGCGCTTGGACCCCACCATATTTGCCTTCTTGACCTCATCCCCCAATTTGATTTATAATTCCCCTTGAAATTGACTTGGGATGGACCAAGGAGGATAATATTCCAAAATCTCCGAAATGCCACCATTCGTAGTAATTGCAGCATAGCAGCACGAAATCCAGATTATACTGTTCTTTCATCACATCAAATAACTCTGCTTTCCCAAAATTTCAATCAAGATCAAGGTTACTAAACGGAGGTCAGGTCAAATTATCTCTTCTTATCGCAGTAAGGGGAAAACATTTCGTGCAGAACATGATATAAGAATGATATAGACATTCTGCTTTCAAATATGTGACAAGGTCAATGGTGTTAGGTCAGGTCAAGTATTATGGATATTCTACACTGCCGTCTTGTGTGTGGAGTTGGGATTTTTGTGCGCGTCCGCTGCCTTGGCGACATTGCGCCCGCAATGTCGTCTTATGCCGAATGCTACTGTTCCTTGTGAATTGACATTTTAATTCGGTTTTAGAGCCACCGAAGTAGTACACCATGACATTGTGTGAACAAACAATGATCCGAGATGACCCGACTTCGTGTTCCCGGACCTCATTATATAAAGCAAATATAAAGCATATACAGATAAGAGCAAATATAAAGAGGTGCAAAATGTCGGACACTAGAAACACATGGCAGACGTAAGGAGTCTTCATATAGGTGCGAGGGACACGAATACGGCCAGAAGGGTGCCGCACTCAAAAGCATTTCTGGCCGCGCTGCTGTCAATACCTGTAATCATTACCCTAGTGGAAGTAAGTCAGTCTCGCTGCTGACAAAATTTGCTTTTCTGATGGCATCAATATCCATGGATCGAAATGCACAACAACAGCAGCTGTGTCTCAATCAGATTCAATGGCTGTGATGAATTGTGAAATATTAATGCATGGGTGACATTGGTACCTATTAATGGTAAGGTGAACGGTAGAATGCCGAGAAAGTGACAACTAATGCACACGAAACTGCTAGGAAAGATGATGCAAAGCCGCGACTAATCCCACACCGTTCACTGTGACTGACCAGGGCCGTGGAGAACGCACCGTCTACCAGGGTTGGATTTATACTTTGCAATCCTGGATGAGGAGAGGACAATTTCTCAGTGATGGAATACGGAGAGGATATTTTCCCTCAAACCTTGGCATCAGAATCTCACTTTGAAACTTCAGATGAATCTTGAGCACTTTACCACGGGGCAATTAATTGTCGAACAACACCATCAGACGTCCAAATTGAAAACACATGGAGGAAACAACATGGAGGATAATTTCGTGAAGAGGATAATGCTATGGATGGCAAAAAACAGGAAAAGACAGTTTTTTTCGACCCTGACGTCCACTGTGGCGGGCCAGGGTCGCAGAGCACACCGTCCACTGTGGCGGACCCGGGCTGTGGAGCACACCTTCTACTATGGCGGACCAGAGCCGCCAAGCACACCATCCACTCTGGGGGACCGGTGCCGCGGAGCACATGGTTCACCGTAACGGACCGGAGCCGCGGAGCACACCGTCCACTGTGGCGGACCAGGGCCGCGGAGTACATCATCAACTGTGGAAAACCAGGGTCGCAAAGTACGCCGTGCACTGTGGTGGACCGGGGCCGTGGGGCACACCTACCATGACGGACTAGGGCCGCGAAGCATAGCATCCACTGCGGCGGATCAGGACCGCGGAGTACATCATCTACTGTGGTGGATCAGGGTCGCCGAGCAAGCCGACCACTGTGGCGGATCAGGGCCGTGGAGTACACCGTCCATTGTAACGGACCGGGGCTGCGAAGCACACCGTCCACTGTGGCGGACCGGGGCCGGGGGTACACCGTCCATTGTGGCGGAATATAGCTATCAACAGGTCAAATTATGTCATGCCATGGCATTGGCGTACCTAGGATTTGCGAGAGGAGGCAAACTGATTTGGAAGGTGCCCACCTACCCCCGTTAAAAAAGTCCCCGGACTTCCACCAAAAATTCAAAGGTGGTTCTTTATATTTTGTTATATAATAATTAGTGACCTGTGGAGGGGGCCAATATATATATAATATATATAATAATTAGTGACTGTCCTGTGGAGGGGGCCAAATCTACCACCATTATTTCTGAATCACCGGATTTCAACCCTAACTCCTCCCCATCCTGTTTGAAGGTTTTTATTTTGGTATCCCTTGAAAAGACACCTTCACACTGCTAAAATTACATCTGAACAAATCACTCAAAAAGATAAAATTTGCCAATATCATGCATTCCAATTAATAACGCCCGTTCGCCAGAACGGCAACGTTCGTTCACGTGTACACCCGCCTTGCGCAGTCGACGCATTCGCCACTCCGGTTTCTGCTAGGTTTTGCTAATTACGTTGCTAACGTTTTGCTAATTACTGTCACGTGATAGTCTTGTGCCACATTTGACATGTGGAATGCTTGGTAATGCGGCTCACTGGAAAAAAATGGATCAATTCAATTCGATGTATTAGTTCTCTTCTTCCCACCTTTTCTTGTGATAAAGAAATCCGGAGACACACTGACCTTTGATGCACCTCATCTCTTTGGTTAAATAAGCTCCCATATTGGCTACCGAGCGTGACCCTAGCTAGGTGTTCGTTTTTTTTACCCGTTGCGTTTTTCTTCTTCTATGGATGTGTTTTAGGGCACCAGCAAATTTGTGTTAGGGGCCCGGCACATGTTTGAGACCGGGCTCTTTTTTACAGCTTTGTTGCTGTTTTATACACCGATGATATTTTTTAGGTATCGGCGCGTTTTTAAGACGCGGATGTGTTTATTTAGTGCACGGCATCGTTTGTTCCTTGTTTATGATCAATTCCCTTTTTGAGGGCCCAGCCTGTTTTTGAGGCCCCGCGTGGTCTCATGACCCTTGTGTGCCTTGAGGGCCTCCGTTATGTTTTTATTTAGCGCTCCCGGTGTGTTTATTTCGAGCTGCAGCGCATATTTTAATGCCCTGTCGCTTTTTGCGAAACTCGGTACGCTTTGGATTACCCACATTCAATTTTGGGACTACCGCAAGGGCGTCGCCACCGGGGGACAGGGGGGCAGTCGCCCCCCCCCTGCCGTGAAGCTGGTGGGGGGGGGGGCGCCGCCCCTCCCCCCTGAAATTTGAGGAGGCCCCTATCCGCAAATGCACAGCAAAAAAGGTGAGCAAGGAGGCCGACGGGACAGAATATCATGCTGTCAATGAGGCCTCAAAACTGACGAGGCCACCAGGAAATATAATCAAGTCTCTATAAGAGACGTAGAACAGAGATTGGGAGGAGGCCCCCAGGACGAAAAGGAGGCCCCATGACGAAAAGGAGGCCCCCATGACGAAAAGGAGGCCTCAAGACGTAGAACAGAGATTGGGAGGAGGCCCCCAGGACGAAAAGGAGGCCCCCGGGACGAAAAGGAGGCCCCCAGGACAAAAAGAGGCCCCAAGACCTAGAACAGAGATTGGGAGGAGGCCCCCATGACGAAAAGGAGGCCTCAAGACGTAGAACAGAGCTTGGGAGGAGGTCCCCAGGACGAAAAGGAGGCCCCTGGGACGAAAATGAGGCCCCCAGGACGAAAAAAGAGGCCCCAAGACGTAGAACAGAGATTGGGAGGAGGCCCCCATGACGAAAAGGAGGCCTCAAGACGTAGAACAGAGATTGGGAGGAGGCCCCCAGGACGAAAAGGAGGCCCCCGGGACGAAAATGAGACCCCATGACGAAAAGGATGCACCCAAGGACGAAAAGGAGGCCCCAAGACGTAGAACAGAGATTGGAAGGAGGCCCCCAGGACGAAAAGGAGGCCCCCAGGACGAAAAGGAGGCCCCAGGACGAAAAGAAGGCACCAAGACGTAGAACAGAGATTGGGAGGAGGCCCCCAGGACGAAAAGGAGGCCCCCAGGACGAAAAGGAGTCACCAGGACGAAAAGGAGGCCTCTAGAACGAAAAGGATGCACCCAAGGACGAAAAGGACGTAGGACTAGACGTAGAACAGAGAACAGAGATAGGAAGGTAGCCCCCAGGACGAAAAGGAGGCCCCAGGATGAAAAGGAGACCCCAGCACGAAAAGGAGGCCCTCAGGACGGAAAGGATGCCACCGAGACGGGCAAGAAGCCACCCAGGTTAGACGAAAAGGCTTCCGATGGGTGGCAGGATATTCTTAAGTTGGAAAGCGAGGCCCCCAAGACGGAAGAAGAATCCCTGCAATATAAAATTAAGACCTGATTGGGGAGACTTCTCCGGACGCAATAGGGGCCCCAAGACGGGGACGAAGGTTTCCGCAGGAATGAGAGAAGGCCACCGAGACCAGCCAGATGAGGCCAATATTTGGAAGAGGAGGAACCTGGAAGAGAAGATCTAGGACTAGGACGCAAAAGCACCCTGCTAAGAGGATAATGAGGCTCCAGACACAGATAAGGAGGCCCCCATGACGTGAGAGTAGGCCCCTAATTTGAAAAAGGAGTCACCTAGGAGAGGGTAGGAGTCCCCAGAAATCAAGAGAGTGTCAAATATGGCACGGAGGAAACCAGGATTGCAAAAGAGGCTCCAACACCGGAAAGGAGGCCCCAGAATATGAAAGGAGGCCCTAAGACGGAAAAGGAAGGAAGATATGAGATGAGATTTCGGAGACGCAAAAGCAGGCCCCAAACGGGTGAGGTTCCACCGAGATAGAAAAGGATGATCCAGAGACATGGCAGGAGGCACCTAATTCGGAAGAGAACGACACAAGATTGGAAACGAGACCCCATGATGAACGAGGAGGCCCCTAAAATGGGAGAGAAAGGCCATTGGATAAGAGAGATGGCTCCCAAGCGGAAAAGAAGGTTCGAAGACGGCTAAGAAGGTCGCCGGGAAATAACAAAGCCACTAAGATAGGAAAGGTTGCCAGTAATTTGGCAGAGGAGGCGCCTGGGAGAGAAGAGGAGTCCACCAGGACATAAGAGACCACCCTTAAGACGGGTAAAGATCGAATCCAGAGCGCAGAGCAGGAGAACGCAGAGCAGGAGGCCCCCCAAGACGTGACAGGAGGCCCCTAATTTGAAAAAGAAGGCCTCTAGAAGAGAAATGAGGCACCTGCCGGACTCGGGAAGGAGTAGGTCTCTAGGACCAAATGAGGTCCCAAAGACCGGAAAGAGTTCCCAGGAAATGAGAGGAGGCCCTTAAGATGGGAGTGATAGCAGGTATGAAAGGAGGTGAGGTTTCCAAAATTGAAGATCCCTCAAGACGGGTAAGGCTTTGCCAGGATAAAGGAGGAAGCACACGAGGCGTGGCAAGAGGCCCCTAATTTGGCAGAAAATGATCCTCGAAGATGAGAGGAAGCCCCATGCCATGTTAAAGGGGCCCCAGAATGCAAGAGGAGGCCCTCCAAGACGGGAGAGGAGGCCATTGAATATGGAGGAGGGTAGGACACACAAGGAGACATCGAAAACCGGTAAAAAGGCTCTAGGAAATGACACGATGCGACAGGAGGCCTATAATTTGCAAGAAGAACCCCCTAAGAAGTAGTAAGAGTCGAGTCTGGGTATTTTAATATCACGATATGGGCCCCAAAAGATCCGGCCGGGGCCCCCGCAAATTACGCTGAGCCTGGGGTACCAAAAATTCACGCCCGGACCACGAAAATCATGCCAGGGGCACGACAGGTCGTACCGTGCCCCAACAGTCTCATTGGGACCAAAACAAATGAAGCCGGAGCAACGAAGAACAATCCGGACATGAATAATCACTCTGGGGGCCCAAAAATGACGCCAAAAGCCTCCAAAACGCATTGGACCCCCAAAAAGTGTCGAGGCCGCTATAGCTCGCGCTAGGGATCCAAAAAAATGACGTCGGGGCCCAAAAGATCACATTGGACCCAAAAAAGTCGCGTCGCAGCCCTTGAAAATCACACTGGAGGCCCAGAAGGTCGCGCCGGGGCCCCAAAAGTTGCAGCTGTCCCCAAAATCAATTTTAACCGTAATGTCACTCTGGGAAATAAAAAATACTCCTTCAGTGGCCGCAGTGCTATATCAAAGGGGAAAATGCCCCCTCCATCCTGAGAGGGATAAGCGCCCAAGAATCGTGTCGGGGCCTCAAAAATCGCGCTGGGGCCACCAAAATTCGCGTCGGTCCACCAGAATTCGCGTATGAGTCTCCAAATAAATACGTCGAGCCCCGGAAAACTCGCTCCGAGGCCCGAAAAATTGCGACAGGAACCGCCAAAATCGCGTTGGGGCCACAGCTAAATACAACGCATCGCACAAACTCGAACCGGGCCCCCCAAATATCGCGCTTGGGACCCACAATTCCCATCCGTCGAGGCTCTAAAAAATTGCCGTCTAGAGCCACACGTAAGCACAGTGTGACCACAAACACAAACACAAATCAAGCTGGAGCCCTCCAAAATAAGGATGGATTCCAACAACTAAATGCCCAGGTAAAAAAATGTCTCTGGAGCACCGAACATATTATCAGATGCCTTCACAAATTGCGTACGGCACCGAAAAACAAACCGGATCTCGAACAATCGAGGTGGGATACAAAAACATGGCGCCAAGTGTTCGAGAAATCAGGCCGGGATTAGGACTTTAAAAAAAAATCAGAAAAGTTTCACAAAATCGTATTCAGCCCAGAAAACTGGGGTTGGGTCTCCGGAACCACGCGCCTGGGTGCGATAAGCCACTCTGGGACCTAGAAACATCGTACCGAAGCCCCAAAATTGTACTTTGGCCCCACAAGTGTGCGTCAGAAGCCCAAAATAAACACATCGGGACCCTAAGAGCACAACGGGGGCCGAAAATACAACTGACCCTCCAAAGCGCACAGTCTCACAAAAAGCGACAGGGCCTTAACACATGCGTTGCAGCCATAAATATACATACCGGGAGGTCTAAAAAATACACCGGAAGCTCTCAAGGCACACAGGGGTCATGATAACGCACAATAGCCTGAAAAGGTGGCTGGGGCCGCAAAAGGCAACATGGTTCCAAAACAAACAAAAAGACCGGCGCTAAATAAACACATCGTGATCTTCGAAAACGCCCTGACACGTCCAAAAAAATCCTCGGTGCACAAAAATTCAACAAACCCTAAAACGAGCATGGGGTTCGAAAATGCTCTAGGCCGCTAACAAAAATGGATTGGAGCCATAATACACAATCATAGACCAAGAAAGACGCAACGGGTTAAAAAAAACGCCGAGGCTTGGCCTCGGTTTGGTATCCAATCTGGGAGGATAGCAGCAAAGATATGAAGTGCATCAAAGCTCAGCGGAAACCGCATTTCATAGCTACCAGAAAATGTGGGAAGTAGGAAACTAATGATCGAATTTAATCAATCGACTTTTCGAAGCGAACGCCCATGCGAATCATTCCATCACGCCAAATATGGTGCAAGTCTATCATGTGGCAGCAATTAGCAAAACGCAGAAGGCCTAGCAGAAACCATAGCATCGCACGAAGTGTGGCGAATGCACCGAATACGAAAAATTGGTGTGCACGTGCACTGACGTTGCCGTCGTGGCGACCGGGTACTATGAACTGGAATGCCTGAAATTGTAAAATTTTGTATTTTAAAGTGGTGGGTAATACATTTTACTTTGAAGTTATGGGCCTAATACATCTTCTAAACCCTGCTCGTTTTAGGGCTTTGTTGCGTTTTTTTGTGCACCGATTATTTTTTAGGTGTCGGGGCGTTTTCGAAGATCCCGATGTGTTTATTTAGCTCCCGGTCGTTTTGTACGTTTTGGAACCATGTTGCCTTTCGTGGCCCCAGCCTCTTTTCCAGGCCCTTGTGCGTTCTCATGGCCCCTGTGCGCCTTGCGAGCTTGCAGTGTATTTTTCTTAGAGCTCCCGGTATGTTTATTTAGGGCTGCAACGCATGTTTTAAGGCCCTATCGCTTTTTGGGAGACTCTGTGCGCTTTGGAGGGTTAGCGGTACTTTCTGGCACCGTTGTACTCTTAGGGTCCCGCTGTGTATATTTGGGGCTTCTGACACACATTTGTGGGGCCCCAGTATGATTTTGGGTCTTCGGTGCGATTTTGTTCTGGGTCACAGCGCGACTTATCGCGCCCAGGCACGTGGTTCCGGAGACCCAACGCCAGCTTTCTGGGCTCAACGCGATTTTTGTGGATCTTTTCTTCTTTTTTTATTAAAAGTCCGAATCCCGGCCTGATTTTTCGAACCTCTGACGCCATGTATCCCACCTCGAATTTTCGAGATCCGTTATGCTTTTCTGTGTCATACGCAATTTTTGAAGGCATCTTGAAAAAAATGTTCGGTGCAACAGAGCCATTTTCCTGACCCTGACATTTATTTGCTGGAATCTCTCCTTTTTTGGAGGGCTCCAGCTTGATTTTTTTGGATACCAATCCGGGTTTGTGGTATAGGTGTAATTTCAGCAGTGTGAGGTAACTTATCAAGGGATACCAAAATAAAACCTTAGAACTGAGTGGTGGAGTGAGGGTTGAAATCCGACCAACCAGAAACCATAGTGGTAGATTAGGCCCCTCCACAGGACAATTTAGTTGATGACTAATTATATTATTTCGAAATGTACCCTTTGACAACATAGCGGTCGAAATCCAAGGACTTTTTAATGGACGTAGGTGCCCCCCCCTGCAAATCCGTTTGGCCCCTCCTGCTTGACGCAAATATAGGTACTCCACTGGTCCCTCAATAATTTTCCCAAACATACGCCCATGGGGAAAAGCCAACATTGAGGGGACAAATTACCCCTCATAGGTAATTAATACAATACAACATCCATGCCCCATACGAAATGGGATGAATGATGTTTTTAAATGCATTTTCTTCCAACAAACTTCTTTTCTGTTATTACAGCCTGCATGCGATGCGCCCCTAAACCACAATAACTAACTAACTAACTAACAGCCTGCATGATTAGAGCTTCCCAGCTTCCATACCTTCTCAACGTCATTTACAAAACGGTACAGCACAGCGAAAACGATGGGCGTGACGGCGTGAAATTTGAAGGCTTGGATTATGTATGTACTGACATTGTTACATTGTTGCATTCTCATTTATGCATTGGTGTTCAATGCTTGTTCTTGCCGTGAATTTATTCGCTGAGGATATATTTTAGCTCGTGTGACAGTTGCCTTGCAGCCAGCACCAAATGTTATAAAAATAAACAAATTCCTAAGATGACGCTAAAAAAAAACTAATGCAATCCACTTCTCGTTGTCACCTTTACGAAATTGTCGTCCTTCGACTGAGAAATGGTCGTTCAAGCTTTGCTTATGACATCAAGCTGATGGGAATAAATAACAGTAGTGATGAATCTAGCTATATTCAGTTAGACTTGGAGGACTTAAAAGTGGGTTGATCAATGGCAGATATCTGTAAGATATATGCTTAGCACCAGCCCCGCCAGCTCGCTGCAATCTAGAGGCCAGCGGGAAGATTCGAGAAAGCATTGAGACGATGGTTTGTTTTGGCACTTATGCATTTATCCAAATATTACTTATTTATACCCTGGTATGGCCCAGTTTTCCCTGGTAGGTATACCCTGGTATGGCCAAGTTGGTATGGCCCAGTTTTCCCTGGTAGGTATACCCTGGTATGGCCAAGTTGGTATGGCCCAGTTTTCAGTCAAAATGATTAGTGCTATTGCGTTTTGAGTAAATGATGCACCATGCCAAGAATAAACAAAAACCAATATGAAATCATGTTCCCCATCCTCGAACCATAGTATAAGAGCCTAAAAACAATATGAGACATTAACACAATGGAGGCCCCCTTTCGGGTAACAGGAGGCCCCCTTTCGACCTTGCTCCCCCTGTAAGAATTTCGTGGCGACGCCACTGGACTACCGACGGAATTTTGGGTCCCGAACGCGATATTTGGGGGCGCCGTGGTCACTTATTCGGATCTCAAGCGCGAGCTTTAGTGGCTAGGACACGCTTTGGTGGCCCAACACGTTTTGTGGGCTTTTGGAGCGGTTATTTGGACCCATTTGCTAGTGATTTTTCATGTCGGGACTGTTTTTCGTTGCACCGGCTTCATTTGCTAGGTGATCACAATGAGACTTTTGGAGCCCCGGTGCGACCTGTCATGCCCCTAGCGTGATTGTCAGGGACGAGAATTCTTGGAACCCCTAGGTTCAGCGTGACTTTCCGGGGCCCCGGGCCCGGCCGTTTGTGGCCTCCGTCGTGATTTTCTTGAACCCCAGCACGACTCTTTTGAGCCCCCAGCGTGATTTTCAGGGGCCCAGGCGGGAACTTTTGAGGCCCCAGCGCGTCCTTTGCAGGATTACCTGCGCGACTTTTTAGCCCCCAATGTGATTTTTCGGGGCCCCGGTACGATTATTGGGGGCCTAAACTTGATTTTTAAGGAGACTGGCGCAATTTTTTCCGGAGCTCGACGCGATTCTTGGGGGTCCCACAACCTGTCAGGGAGGAAACTGCCCACAATGTCCCCTCCCCATTCGGCATGCCACTGTGCCATGCAATTATGCAGCATAAGCATACAGGAATAACTCATCTGCTTCATCACTCACAAGTGATTTCAACTCCCAAGTTCTCCAGACAGTTTGAGGAAAGTCAAACATCACCTACATGGATAGGCAAGAATGGACTATTAGGCAACAGGGATACCATGGAATTCAGATCATAGTACTTTTGCTGCAATACATACCTTCTTCCGCAGGCTGCTTTGGAGACGGATGCGCTCCTGAAGTTTGGTCAGGGTTGGAATTGGATGTGGATGGAGCAGCACAGTGAAGGTGCTGCTCCATTTGCATATGGTTCAAAGGACTTCTTTATGTTTACATTAGCAATGCAGGTAATGCAGTAACACTTTCATTAATTGACTTCTATGGTGTCCTGAGTGAGCGGTAGAATCGAAATGGGTTCTTGTGATATACGCTATAGAAGTAAGGTTATGATGTAGCTTTTAGACTCCAGTGGGAATGGTACGGATTCACTCATTAGTGAATACATACCATAGCTTAATAACCATAACCAACATAACCTAATCTTGCATATCCTAACCTCCCTTTGGATAAAAAAATAAGAAACAAAAATTAAGCAATATATATTCTGAAAATTTTATAAATTGAACAACCGAACCCAACCTAACCGAACCTAACGTCAGCTGCTTTTGAAGGAAAATTTCCGATTTTATTTCACTTTTGAAAATTTTTGAGTTTTTTTCCAAGTTAAACAACTAAACTAGCCTAACCTAGCCAAACCGGTATTATTGTGCTTTAAGGTGGTAACAAGACAGGTTTTTACACACATTTACCTCCATATAGCAAACAAATGGGTTAGGTTTGGTTAAGTTAGGTTAGTTTAGGCTTTTCAAGTTGGAAAACTTTTGAAAACTTATCCAAAGAAGTTTCCCCCAAAATTGCGAATCATTTGGTAACTTTGCAGTTTAGGGTGTTTTTTTTTTTTTTTTTCTTTTTTTTTGCAGAATACCATTTTTATGAAGGTGACTAAGATGATTGGACCCACTTATTTTCTGTGCAAATGCTTACTTTTCAGGTTGTGAGCAAAATAATGCCAAAAAGGGCTTTGAGTTCGGTAACATAGCATAAACATAAATGTTTTTTGGAATGCAACAAAACCTAACCTATCCTAGCCTAACCTATCTTTTGAGAACACAAAATATAAAAAATACAACTGTCAATTAATTTATTTTCTGAAAATTCTCAACCTTAAAAAAGAAACCTAACCCAGCCTAAGCTAACCTAAGCTGCTTTTGAAGACAAAATTATCTTTTTTGTGAACATGTTTGTAAATTTTTGGGGGAAACTTTTGGGTATTATTGTGCTTTAAGGTGGGAACAAGAAAAGTTGTATGGGCGCCGCATGACCAACGCAGTCAATGCGTCCGTAAGCCCAAATAACCAACCAACCAACCAAGAAAAGTTTTTACCCACATTTGTCACCATAAAGCAAACAAATGGGTTAGGTTTGGTTAGGGTAGGTTGGTTTCGGTTTCTTAAGTTGGAAAATGTGTCAATTTGTTTCTTCAAATTAAAATAAAATGAATTTGCACCGAAAATAAGTGGTCCCATCATCTTAGTCACTGTCATGAACATGGTATTCTGAAGGAAAATTCAAGCAAACAAAAAATGACCTTAACCTGAAAATTTACCAATCATTTTTTATTCAACAGCAACTTATGATAGGTTAGGTTTGACAGGGTTAGGTTCTTTAAACTTTGAAAATCGAAAAATGCTTTAACTGTCTCATGCGCAGTTAAATTGAAACACGCCTGATGCTACCAATTTCTGCAATATAAGATAAAAAACTATGACGTTACCAAAGCTTGAAGGCGAACTTTGGTGTACCTTCTAAGGAAATAGTATCGTGGGTGGCATAATGTACGCTGCCAGACACTGGTCATGTATGACTCTATAGGGTTTGTTTCGGAAGTCATGTGTGGCCACAGCTTAATATCCATTGCTTTCTTCAGGAATATCAATTATAACGAGGTGTCTATACGGCTTCTTGCTGACTTTTCTCTCATGTTTTCATAGGCTGGCAGATTGGCTCACACGTGGCTTTTGTTGGTTCAGTTTGAGATTGGGTTGCCCCATATCAATATTGAATGCATGCACATTGTCTTTGGACATGTAGGTAGTCCAATGACATTTTTTACATTAGGTACCTTGGTAAATATCAAGCTGATGGTGTGTGATGCGTAGGTTGCTGAAGATAATTCTAGTTTGTATATCCACAATCTCAATGATAACCGTGATTTGCATGCAAGTTTGGCAATGACTGGAAATTGAGAATGGAATTAATCATGTTCAAGCTCCATATGCATGTGGTTTTGCCATTGGTGGTGTGTACAAACATCAGTATGACCATGTAATTGTTGTTTAGTTGCTTAGCAGATTTTTTGTCAGATAATCTGGTTTAAAATGCATCAGCATCGCTAATCTCAACATTTTATGATGTAAGTTGTACTTGCACAGTGGAGGGAAATCCGGCTATTTTATTTGTTTTTTCCCCACACAATTTCACATTTTTCAGCAAAAGGTGGAGAGTCAGTCCACTATCTAATCCAAATCTGTTTCTTTTCAGTACAAAATGTGCTGGTTAACATCAATGTTTCTACTTAGCATGGTGTTTTTCATTTTTTCCCTTTAGCTTTCTTATCAGCATAAAATAGCATAGGTTATTGGGGGGGGGGGGGCCCAAATCAACATTGGGGGGGGGGGCAAGATCAACATTGGTGGGGCCATGGCCCCCACACAAGGATACAAATCGACGCTCCTGACACAGAGCCACCTAAGTCCAGTCACTGGTACCAGTACACAGGAGAACACAGAGCCATCTATGTCCAGTCACTGGTATCAGTGCAAAGGAGAACACAGAGCCACCTATGGTTAGTCACTGGCATCAGTGCACATAACACAGAACCATCTATGGCCAGTCACTGGCATCAATACACAGAACACAGAGCCACCTATGGCCAGTCACTGGTATCAGTGCACAGAACACAGAGCCACCTATGGCCAGTCACTGGTACCAGTACACAGGAGAACACAGAGCCATCTGTGGCCAGTCACTGGCATCAGTGCACAGGAGAACACAAAGCCATCTATGGCCAGTCACTGGTACCAGTACACAGGAGAACACAGAGCCATCTATGGCCAGTCACTGGCATCAGTGCACAGGAGAACACAAAGCCATCTATGGCCAGTCACTGGTACCAGTACACAGGAGAACACAGAGCCACCTATGGCCAGTCACTGGTACCAGTACACAGGAGAACACAGAGCCATCTATGGCCAGTCACTGGCATCAGTGCACAGGAGAACACAAAGCCATCTATGGCCAGTCACTGGTATCAGTGTACAGAACACAGAGACATATATGGCCAGTCACTGGTACCAGTACACAGAACACAGAGCCATCTATGACCAGTCACTGGTATCGGTGTACAGAACACAGAGCCATATATGGTCAGTCACTGGTATCAGTGCACAGAACACAGAGCCACCTATGGCCAGTCACTGGTATCAGTGCACAGAACACAGAGCCATCTATGACCAGTCACTGGTATCGGTGTACAGAACACAGAGCCATCTATGGTCAGTCACTGGTATCAGTGCACAGAACACAGAGCCATCTATGGCCAGTCACTGGTATCAGTGCGCGGGATTCGCAGAGTTTTGTGTGAACGATTGGTCGCCATTTCTTCACATATGATGAGCAAGACACATTGCAGTGCCACAGTATTCCATGGGCGCGACATCGATGTCTGACTTCTGTCTACCGTGAGTCGGGTGCCGGTGTGCTCGGGTAGCTCGTGAATGAAGCGCTGCCATGGCCTGGCGTGTCGCGAGCAATACACTTGTTGCGGCTTTCCGTGAGTGCAACACCGGTACGCATGCAATGTCACAAACGAAATGCCAGCACCTGTTGGCACGTGACGGGCAGATTATCGACATATCCGGGCTATCACTGACCAGGCAGCACGTCTGGACACCTCGTGGCCAAGACATCGGCCCGGAGGCCTGTGAGACTGGACACCTCGTTGCCAAGACATCGGCCCGGAGGCCTGCGAGACTGGACACCTCGTGGCCAAGACATCGGCCCGGAGGCCTGTGAGACTGGACACCTCGTTGCCAAGACATCGGCCCGGAGGCCTGCGAGACTGGACACCTCGTGGCCAAGACATCGGCCCGGAGGCCTGTGAGACTGGACACCTCGTGGCCAAGACATCGGCCCGGAGGCCTGCGAGACTGGACACCTCGTGGCCAAGACATCGGCCCGGAGGCCTGCGAGACTGGACACCTCGTGGCCAAGACATCGGTCCGGAGGCCTGCGAGACTGGACACCTCGTGGCCAAGACATCGGCCCGGAGGCCTGCGAGACTGGACACCTCGTGGCCAAGACATCGGCCCGGAGGCCTGCGAGACTGGACACCTCGTGGCCAAGACATCGGCCCGGAGGCCTGCGAGACTGGACACCTCGTGGCCAAGACATCGGCCCGGAGGCCTGCGAGACTGGACACCTCGTGGCCAAGACATCGGCCCGGAGGCCTGCGAGACTGGACACCTCGTGGCCAAGACATCGGCCCGGAGGCCTGCGAGACTGGACACCTCGTGGCCAAGACATCGGCCCGGAGGCCTGCGAGACTGGACACCTCGTGGCCAAGACATCGGCCCGGAGGCCTGCGAGACTGGACACCTCGTGGCCAAGACATCGGTCCGGAGGCCTGCGAGACTGGACACCTCGTGGCCAAGACATCGGCCCGGAGGCCTGCGAGACTGGACACCTCGTGGCCAAGACATCGGCCCGGAGGCCTGCGAGACTGGACACCTCGTGGCCAAGACATCGGCCCGGAGGCCTGCGAGACTGGACACCTCGTGGCCAAGACATCGGCCCGGAGGCCTGCGAGACGGGTGCCGGCGCCTGGCGCCTGGCAGAGGCGTCGACGGCGCGTCCAGCCCCGTCGGCTCTGTGTGGCAGAGGCGGCATCGTTGACGGCGCGTCCAGCCCCGTCGGCTCTGTGTGGCAGAGGCGGCATCGTTGACGGCTCGTCCAGCCCCGTCGGCTCTGTGTGGCAGAGGCGGCATCGATTGCCGGAGATGCGACATCGTCCAGCGGCATTTGATGAAGGGAAGTGCGTGTCTACGCTCATTACCGGTACGATGGCGCTGAATCAGCCCGGCCACCGGATTGGATCTGATATGGATGCTGCTCAACAGGAGATAAAAGCTGGCCGTAAATGTCAGCTAGAATGCGGGACGTTGGCTGCTGAGGAGACGAAAATGCAGACGTGCTGTGGCATTGTGCTTGCGTGGGCTTTAAGGGCGTCGTCTGCTGCTTGCTATATGGCGCCCAATTCGACAAACGCGTTGGTCAAAGCTTTGTGACACACTTTCCGCCGTTGCAACGGCGGAAAATGTGTCAAAACCAGTCCAATGCTAACAAAGGCACGCTTGAAACATAAGTGTCATCGTGCCTATTGTCTTCTTGTCGTCTGCAAATGGGACTCGATGATAAAAGCACAGGTTGAAGCACTGCTCCACTGCTTTAGACTGGACACTCACAACACTCACAACACTCACAACACTAACAGCACACGCAACACACGTAACACTCGCAATACTTGTATCACTCATAACACTCCCAGCACTCACAACACTCATGTGGACAGTGCTAAACAGGTGCGCACTGCTTGGCATAGTTTTGGGAATGAGGGGTGCGAGGGCAGGGCAGGAGACGTGGCTCTCAGACTCATCCCCATTCCAACTGGGAAGAGGGTATACATGCTCCACATAAAGTTTACAGTGTATGTTGCCGTACATATTAGGCGAACAGCGGCTGGGGGAGGGATGCTTAGCGACACATCACTAGCCGAGGTGGGGGACTAGGTTTCTCATCCCATCGCTACTTCGATAAACACGCAGTCGATTCTACCATCGATGTTCCACTGAGATGGCACTTAGAGGCAGCTTTAGTGAATGTCGAAGCCAATGAACACTAGCAGTGGGACGCAATTTCGTACGCCTCGCAGTGTAGTGGCCAATTTGACCTTCCCAAAGCTCACCTTCAGCTCACGTCCCTTCTCCCCCTCCTCCCACTACACTAACTTTTGTTCTGAGCAAAATAGAGAGATGCGGTCAGCGGCATTATGCAGGTCCGTCCTTGATCTTTCAGAGTCATTTGGAACACTGCTCTGCCTACTTCGGTTGACCTTCTGGGTACAGTCAGAAGGTCACGGGGACACCGGGTGCAGTCAGTCACGGTCTCCGTCGCAGTTTTCAAACCCTGGTCGTGAAGCAAATGCGATATCGTGCTGGGTGTAGATGATATGCAAGCTGACGACATTCTGACACACTGGACAGTGTCAGTGTCAGTACGTGCAGTGCCAATGTCAGTGTCAGTGTCAGTACGTGCAGTGACACACTTGGCAGTGACAGTATCAGTGTCAGTACGTACAGTGACATACTGGACAGTGTCAGTGTCAGTGTCAGTACGTGCCGTGACACACTTGACAGTGTCAGTATCAGTGTCAGTGCGTGCAGTGCCATACTGGACAGTGTCAGTATCAGTGTCAGTACGTGCAGTGCCATACTGGACAGTATCAGTGTCAGTGTCAGTACGTGCAGTGACACACTGAACAGTGTCAGTGTCAGTGTCAGTGTCAGTACGTGCAGTGACATACTGATCAGTGGCAGTGCCAGTGCATACAGTGACATAATGGGCAGTGTCAGTGTCAGTGTCAGTACGTGCATTGACACACTGTACAGTGTCAGTGTCAGTGTCAGTGCGTGCAGTGACATACTGATCAGTGTCAGTGTCAGTGCATAAAGTGACATCATGGACAGTGTCAGTGTCAGTGTCAGTACGTGTAGTGACATACTGGGCAGTGTCAGTACGTGTAGTGACACACTGGACAGTGACAGTGTCAGTGTCGGTACGTGCAGTGACACACTGAGCAGTGTCAGTGTCAGTGTAAGTACGTGCAGTGACATACTGATCAGTGTCAGTGTCAGTGCATGCAGTGCCATAATGGACAGTGTCAGTGTCAGTATCAGTACGTGTAGTAACATACTGGGCAGTGTCAGTGTCAGTACGTGCAGTGACACACTAGACAGTGTCAGTACGTGCAGTGACACACTGAGCAGTGTCAGTGTCAGTTTCGGTGTCAGTACGTGCAGTGACATACTGATCAGTGGCAGTGCCAGTGCATACAGTGACATAATGGACAGTGTCAGTGTTAGTATCAGTACGTGCATTGACACACTGGGCAGCGGCAGTGTCAGTGTCAGTACGTGCAGTGACACACTGAGCAGTGTCAGTGTCAGTGTCAGTGCCAGTACGTGCAGTGACATACTGATCAGTGACAGTGCCAGTACATACAGTGACATAATGGACAGTTCAGTGTCAGTACGTGCAGTGACACACTGGGCAGTGGTAGTGTCAGTGTCAGTACGTGCAGTGGCACACTGAGCGGTGTCAGTGTCAGTGTCAGTGTCAGTACGTGCAGTGACATACTGATCAGTGGCAGTGTCAGTGCATACAGTGACATAATGGACAGTGTCAGTGTCAGTGTGAGTACGTCCAGTGACACACTGGGCAGTGTCAGTGTCAGTACGTGCAGTGACACACTTAGCAGTATCAGTGTCAGGGTCAGTGTCAGTACGTGCAGTGACATACTGATCAGTGGCAGTGCCAGTGTATACAGTGACATAATGGACAGTGTCAGTATCAGTGTGAGTACGTGCAGTGACATACTGATCAGTGACAGTGTCAGTGCCAGTGTCAGTGTCAGTGTCAGTACGTGTAGTGACATACTGGACAGTGTCAGTATCAGTGTGAGCACGTGTAGTGACACACTGGACAATGTCAGTGTCAATGTCAGTACGTGCAGTGACACACTGGCATGTGCAAGATCAGTGTCACCAACCTATCAAGATCCAGGTACGGGTAAACGGAAAATGTGGAAAGAGCTGATTAAGCTGATAATCTTCTAAATGGATGGTTCTTAGGAATATGTAATGAGTGCCTCCAAAGCAAATCAAAATGTTTTGTTTTCACCTGCTTTGAGAATTCGGAGAGAAAAACAAAATCTTAATCCGTTTGTCGGCTTCTTTAACTGACGAATTTTATAATATAATTTCTGAACCCTAACCAGGAAAGAAATAAAAATTGCCTCCAAAAGTACCCCGGTTTAGCATTTTTACTTGGCAATTGTCGGTATTCTAGCCTTCAGGGAGTGCCTTCACTTGAAACATGTCAGATTATCTCTCGGTGGCCTGACCTAAGAGTGATTTGAAGCTTGGAACACGTCAGTTTTCATTGGTTTCTACCAGTTTCTAAGCATCAGTAAAATCAGTAAAAAGGAATGTTCAAGAAATATTTTTCCAGTTCTTAGCTATATTTGGGCCGGTGCCTTCGCCTTGGTCACTTTGTGTATTTCGCACGTTTCCTAATCCTTAAAGCAATATCATGACTTGTTATCTGAGAAAAACATCAGGTCATATTGACATCACGTCCTTCGTATTGCGAGGGTCAAAGGTCGTTGGCTTTAGACGGAGAAGCATGGGAGGTAAAGGTCCAGCACCCTCCCTCTCTTTGTCACCTGTCCAAGTACTTGGGAAATTGCTATGAGCTGTTAAAGCTTACGATTTTTTTAAACCGATTTGGCTCAGGGAAATGGAATGAGTGTCACCAAAGCAAAGACAAGTGTGTTATTTTTTCCATCTTGTTTTTTTTTGATAATTTTGAAAGATATTTCTAGAGTGCTAAAAACAAGATTTGCCAACGATTCAAAAATCCAAAATTTCAACTCGGATTTAAAGACCTGTATCACATCATAATATAAAATTGCCGCGCAAAACTGCCTCGGCTTAGCCATTTTTACTTGGCAATAGTCGGTACCTTACCCTCCGCAGCGCCTTAGGTATATTTAAAGCATTCCAAGGATACCGGCTAAAGAAGTAAGGCGACTATATACCTGATGTCGCTCATGATCTGCATTTTTCGTTTGTAGAGCAACATTAGAGTAATATTAGGTACAATATTACTAAAATACTCCTTGTTTATAAATAAAAATTGAGCTGATTATGTGGTGGCGGGTGTGGGGTCGTGTGGCGAGTGTGGGGTCGTATGGCGAGTGTGGGGTCATATGGCGGGTGTGGGGTCGTGTGGCGGGTGTGGGGTCGTATGGCGGGTGTGGGGTCGCCGTTATCTCTCGGGTTGTGCAAAGGTAAACCAAAACCAAACCGGGCTGAATCTCTCCGTTGCTTTTGGCGCCAGTGTGTTGGCATTGCGGTTGGAATTCGTTGGAATTCTTTAATTCGTTGTTAGGGGAAAATAACGTGGCAGGCTGAAAGAGCAGAAAATCTCCTGGGTGTATTCCCATATTTACCGTTTATTTCAACTGACTTTCACCCTAAATATGTCTGTTGAGCATCGTGCTGCTTCCACGCATGTTTGCACATTGAATGCCCGCGAGGAGTTCTGAGCGGCCCAGTGTTCAGTCCTCCTCCACCAGAGGGTGTCTATTCGGTAGGTACTGATCAGGCTCGCGCAGAAGATGATTTGTGAACGGAGAGCGTGGGTAAAATAAAGCGAGGAGGTGGAGGCTGTGTTGAACCGGTTTGGACGCATCAACCCGGAGAAAAAGTGATCTACAAAGTTGTGAGTGTTTGGACGCCGGCTATCGACCAGCGTTGAAGAATTGCGGAGCCGTCCGGCTTAAGTCAGTACATAAAAGAGTCAATAAATAGCACTCAATGTTGCAGCCGCGCGTAACAAAGTGGCTGCGCGTGCCGTGCACCACATCGCTTTACATCTGGATGTTCCGCGGCCTATCATATCATTGTTGTGAAGCGAACATTGGAGCTCTGACAAACAGAGATATGACCCGATGATCTCCGAGAGACAGTTACGCTTCAGTTCGAGCCGCGGAAAGTGGGGAAAATTGATGCAATGTCGGATCGTTTGGCCGTCTTTCAGGGAGAATCTTCAATGATTGCATAGTGTATGATAGAACCCTAAGCGTTCTCTCATAATAACCTTCTCCAATGCTCTTTAAATTCATCGGCTTCAACATTGCTGAAGCTTGTCGATAGCTTCATGTGCTGTTCCGTGCACCTTGTGCAATGGATTCAGACGATGCACCACCAAAAAGAAGGCTGATTGGAAACGTTCCCACCGAATGATGCTTCGCCCCAATTCACTGGTGCAGGATGTATTGGGGCTGCTGAGACACAGGAATCGCGCATGTACACGGATATCAAGGTGGAGGTTATGGATTTTGTTCTTGCCGTGGTCGCAGGTGTCGCATGGAATCACATGGGACCACATGGTATCACACAGGACTAAATGGGACCACATGGGACCACTCGGGACCACATAGGACCACATGGGACCACACGGGACCACACGGGACCACATGGAACCGCATGGAACCGCATGGAACCGCATGGGCCCGCATGGGCCACGTGGGCCACATGGACCACATGGGACCACATGGGACCACATGGGACCACATGTGGCGCGAAGGCCATTATATTGTCGCCCCCCGGAGCCGACGTGGGAGGTCGATAGCGGAGCTCCGAAAGGTCGATAGCGGATAAACCCTTCTGCCCAGTAACGACAATTTACGATATTGTATGACGATTTATGGCAACATAAGTGATTTACAATGTTGACGTATGCAACACATCCGCTGGATGCAAAATCAATAACATACTAACTATCGGGAGACACCAGCAGAGGTGGCGACCATTGGCTGACTGAGACGACAGCATCGGCCACCACCGACCCATAGGGTCGGCATTTAGGAATTTCTGCTGCCAGTGGAAATTAAACGTCCTGCAGCTGTTTCATTGCCTCGAAATGGCCTAAATTCCGATTTTGACGACCATTTTCCGCCGGGTTGGAAGCTACCTCAATTTGAAAGTGCAGTTACATCCTTGCCTGGCCGGCCAAAATCGATACCGACGACGGACACGACGGCGAGACGGCGGCCACCGGTTGGCGCGCCATTTGTATTCGATGGCACCAGCCTCGACCAATTACAAGAAGCGCTGACGTCAGAACGGACGAGACGTGGTTGCGCCGGGCTGGCGCTGGCATCCTCTGAGAGAGCTCGCCGGCCTCGCCGAGCGGTGATTATTTGACACCGGATCGTCCTCAGCTGAGATATAAATTGGTAGTAGCGATCTAGGCTGCGTCGGACCGGTATTGGAGGTATCAGCTCGGTCAGTATTCGGTCAGATAACAAATTATTGCATGATCATTTCGTCAGAAGTATGGTCAGATATGGCACCAAAACTCCGGTCATAACGTCGTGGAGTTAGGTCATGCAGGTTATGGAGTGCTATGGTCAGGCGAATGAAGATGACAGGAGGTCGGAAGTTGGGTAAATGAAGGCCAAACTACGTTGAACAAGCACAGATACCGAACAATGAATTCATTCATTTATTAAGGGAAAATAATGGCGGGCGGAATTGGGACAAGTGCAAGAAAAGTTTATCATGGTTCAAGACTTACTAACTGAGATGGTCGGATCATAGATGGGGATCTCTCGAGATTCCAGTGGGAGGGGACCAGTAGCATGACTTGCCCTCTGATAAGCAGGGAAAACTCCAACCTGCAATGTGGGCGCTGCATAGCCAGTAGCAGTTCATGCACATGGGATTACATGAACATGATTACATGAACATGATTACATGAACATGATTACATGAACATGATTACATGAACATGATTACATGAACATGATTACATGAACATGATTACATGAACATGATTACATGAACATGATTACATGAACATGCTGATTCACTGTGCACTGTGCAGACTGTTCATCTGACTGTTCATCAATGTGCAGTGACAGTGACTGCACTGTTCAGTTACATGAACATGATTACACGAAGCCCAGCTAATTAAGGTAATCCAACCTATAATGAAAAAGACATCGGTTTTCTACTCTTATCAGCCTATCGCATTGATTGCATTGGATTTATATTGATTTATCCTGCAAAGTAGCTTTTTCAGGAAAGGAAAAGATCCAGGGATGTTCCAACGAACCCAGGCAGGATCCTGACCCCCCTCCCCTCCCCCTTTGATGTCTCCACCTATAAGTCAGATCAATGTTGAAGGAGCATACCGCCACTAATGTCTGTACAGTGTGTGCCGGTACTACTTGAAAGCATCCACAGTTTTTTCCGCTTGTGATTTATAGACAGCTTGCGGTAGGGTCGCATGGCCTGGTCTTCACCATCATGTGACCTTCACCACCATGCGCCCTTCACCATCATGTGACCTTCACCACTATGTGACCTTCACCACCATGTGACCTTCACCACCATGTGACCTTCACCACCATGTGACCTTCACCACCATGTGACCTTCATCATCATGTGACCGTCACCACCATGTGACCTTCATCACCATGTGACCGTCACCACCATGTGACCTTCATCACCATGTGACCTTCACCACCATGTGACCTTCACCACCATGTGACCTTCACCACAATGTGACCTTCAGTAACATACCTTTGAACGTCGCACCTAAAGAGGTCGCCGTGCCCACAGGTCGGTGTGCCCACAGGTCGCTGTGCCCACAGGTCGCTGTGCCCACCCGGAGACCTGGCTTCAAATCACGCAAGCACAGAATGTCCTGTCACACACGGCATCACATTACTGCAACAAGTTCATGTCATTCAAAGTGTAACACGCCTGGTGAATTCTAGACAAGCAACGGCTAGAAATTTCAGATTTCAACTGACTGCACATTAGAGTTCTCGCTACCACGATGTGGAAGCTGCTGATATATTTCCCCTTTCGACCGTCAAGTGATTCACCGTATGTTCATTTGGAAATAGTTAAACGCCTGACCTTGTGGCCTTAGTCCTTCTCCAAGCGGTGTAGTTAATCTGACCCTGGGCTAACGCCAGCACCGACCGTGTCAGTGGGCTAAGCTACACCTGGACTCCACTGCAGCTGCAGCTGGACTCCACTGCAGCTGCAGCTGGACTCCACTGCATCTGCAGCTGGACTCCACTGCAGATGCAGCTGGACTCCACTGCAGCTGCAGCTGGACTCCACTGTAGATGCAGCTGGACTCCACTGCAGCTGCAGCTGGACTATACTGCAGCTGCAGCTGGACTATACTGTAGCTGCAGCTGGACTCCACTGCAGCTGCAGCTGGACTACACTGCAGCTGCAGCTGGACTCTACTGCAGCTGTAGCTGGACTCCACTGCAGCTGCAGCTGGACTACACTGCAGCTGGACTCTACTGCAGCTGCAGCTGGACTCCACACAGCTGGGCTGGACTCCACACAGCTGCAGCTGGACTCCATTGTAGATGCAGTGGACTCCACTGCAGCTGCAGCTGGACTATACTGTAGCTGCAGCCAGACTCCACGCAGCTGCAGCTGGACTCCCTGCAGCTACAGCTGGACTCCACTGCAGTGCAGCTGACCACTGCAGTGCAGCTGGACTCACTGCAGCTGTAGCTGGACTCCACTGCAGCTGCAGCTGGACTACACTGCAGCTGGACTCTACTTCAGCTGCAGCTGGACTCCACTACAGCTGGAGCTGGACTCCACTGCAGCTGCAGCTGGACTATACTACAGCTGCAGCTGGACTATACTGTAGCTGCAGCTGGACTCCACTGCAGCTGCAGCTGGACTACACTGCAGCTGCAGCTGGACTCTACTGCAGCTGTATCTGGACTCCACTGCAGCTGCAGCTGGACTACACTGCAGCTGGACTCTACTGCAGCTGCAGCTGGACTCCACTACAGCTGGAGCTGGACTCCACTGCAGCTGCAGCTGGACTCCATTGTAGATGCAGCTGGACTCCACTGCAGCTGCAGCTGGACTATACTGTAGCTGCAGCTAGACTCCACTGCAGCTGCAGCTGGACTCCACTGCAGCTACAGCTGGACTCCACTGCAGCTGCAGCTGGACTCCACTGCAGCTGCAGCTGGACTCTACTGCAGCTGTAGCTGGACTCCACTGCAGCTGCAGCTGGACTACACTGCAGCTGGACTCTACTGCAGCTGCAGCTGGACTCCACTACAGCTGGAGCTGGACTACACTGCAGCTGTAGTGGAGCAGCACGATAGCATGGCTACTGGCATTGGTAGCGGGTTGGCACAGCACATCATACTGTGCTGGACCTTGACACTTGACACCGTGACACTGCGTGGACACTTCACGTGCCATGTGGCCGGCACTGGCGGCCCCGATAAGAGGGCTAAACACCGTCATCGATTCTTTGATGAATAAGTCATTAGTGCTTGCACGTCCAATCGTGGGTTGACTGGTGTGGACCCTGGCATAGGGACGTTCAGCTCGCTTTTCCACTCAGAAATTTTAGGTTAAAAAAAAAAAAAAAAATAAAAAAAAAAATCATTGTTGAGGTGGACCCTGGCATAGGGACGTTCAGCTCGCTTTTTCTCCACCGCTCAGCACAAGCCGTTTTCAGGTGGCTTCTTTCCATGCTCGCCGTAATATTAAAAGTAAAGCTATCAAAAATGCAGCGGGATATTTGCGTCCTTTGCCTGTCCGCACCCGCCCCACCCCGCCCCCTCCTGCTCGGGCGCCTGTTGCGGCCGACACCTCTGGAATGTTGACCCCAGTGACGTCAGCAGTACAGTGACGTCGCTCTGGCAGCCGACCGTCGGACGCCCGTCGGACGCCCGTCGGCGCGGCGCGCAGGCGGTGAACGTGAAAGCCGTTCGGCTGGAGCTCGGTGGTGCCAATTTGGCGGACCGGGCTGGTCTCGGCAGCCCACAGCCACTCCAGCTGGGCCGCTTGGCGCGCTGCTCAACAATTGTTGGCCGACAGGTCCGGATCTCACGCATAATTAGCTGCCAGCCAGCAGCGACGAGGAAATCCCATCAGGCTAATTTTCCGACGGCTGCCTCTCGCGGTCCACCACACTGCTGCCAAGCAGAGCAGTGGTGGCGATGAACGTCTGCACGTGTTGTAGATACATGCTGCTCCAGTTGCAAATGCTCTTAATCTCGAAGCAGATGAATGTTGTAACATGATGAATGTGATGGATATGACATAATATGATATGATGAACATTATATAAATCCTATGAATATTCGGAAAACTATAGCGTGCGAGAAGCAGTCTCCGATCGCAAGGGCAGCAGGGGGTCAGACGGTACCCCTTTCACTTGTGTATGCACTACCAATCGTATCGACAATCAAAACGCAGCGACTTGGAGCTTCCTTGGTGCATTGACGCACGCCGCAGCAGGACTTCCGTCGCCTTGGTCGTGACCTTTGGCACGTCAGGCGGATAATTAACGTTGCTCGGACCGCGACATCAACGGCCAAGTTAATCAGCTGATTGCATGTGGAAATGGAGCCACACCAGAGGTGGGATCACGCCACCGCCCCGGGCGGGTATGAACCGAAGTGTTACGGCCTGTCAGACTGACCAAGTGGAAGACCAGCCGGTGCCGGCCAGACACCCACATTGCCAGAGATCCGACGACTGGAGGCCGGCGATTCACTATGCATGGAATGTCTGCAAGATCAGGATCTTCCTCGCTTTGATGACATGACATCTGTGTCCACTCGCCGCGTACAGGTCGATATCGTGTTCTTAAGGAACGTTTTATGCGGCAGGACGGACTCGGTCAGTCGGTGCCGCCCCTGGTGTGTGCCCCTTCACCTAGCTTAGTCAGTCAGTACCGCCCCTGGTGTATACCCCTTCACCTAGCTTAGTTAGCCGGTGCTGCCCCTGGTATGGGCCCCTTCACGTAGCTCTGTCAGTCTGTGCCGCCCCTGGTATGTGCCCCTTCACCTAGCTTAGTTAGCCGGTGCTGCCCCTGGTATGGGCCCCTTCACGCAGCTCTGTCAGTCTGTGCCGGCCCTGGTATGTGCCCCTTCACCTAGCTTAGTTAGTCGGTGCTGCCCCTGTGGGTTCGAGTCTCACTTGTCGCTACTCTTCGCCCGTGACCAATCGGCGTGAGAGATTGGCGACGCTACATGACTCAACGGTCGACGTGTCGTAAAACCAATAACCAACCAACCAATCGGTGCTGCTCCTGGTGTGCGCCCCTTCACCTAGCTTAGTCAGCCGGTGCTGCCCCTGGTATGCGCCCCTTCACGTAACTCTGTCAGTCTGTGCCGCCCCTGGTGTGTGCCCCTTCACCTAGCTTAGTTAGTCGGTGCCGCCCCTGGTGTGTGCCCCTTCACCTAGCTTAGTTAGCCGGTGCTGCCCCTGGTTGGCCCCTTCACGTAGCTCTGTCAGTCTGTGCCGCCCTGGTGTGTGCCCTTCACCTAGCTTAGTTAGTCGGTGCCGCCCCTGGTGTGTGCCCCTTCACCTAGCTTAGTTAGCCGGTGCTGCCCCTGGTATGCGCCCCTTCACGTAGCTCTGTCAGTCTGTGCCGCCCCTGGTGTGTGCCCCTTCACCTAGCTTAGTCAGTCAGTACCGCCCCTGGTGTGTGCCCCTTCACCTAGCTTAGTCAGTCAGTCCCCTTGGTGTATACCCCTTCACCTAGCTTAGTCAGCCGGTGCTGCCCCTGGTATGCGCCCCTTCACGTAGCTCTGTCAGTCTGTGCCGTCCCTGGTGTGTGCCCCTTCACCTAGCTTAGTTAGTCGGTGCCGCCCCTGGTGTGTGCCCCTTCACCTAGCTTAGTTAGCCGGTGCTGCCCCTGGTATGCGCCCCTTCACGTAGCTCTGTCAGTCTGTGCCGCCCCTGGTGTGTGCCCCTTCACCTAGCTTAGTCAGTCAGTACCGCCCCTGGTGTGTGCCGCTTCACCTAGCTTAGTCAGTCGGTACGCCCTTGGTGTATGCCCCTTCACCTAGCTTAGTCAGTCAGTACCGCCCCTGGTGTGTGCCCCTTCACCTAGCTTAGTCAGTCAGTACCGCCCCTGGTGTGTGCCCCTTCACCTAGCTTAGTCAGTCAGTACCGCCCCTGGTGTATACCCCTTCACCTAGCTTAGTCAGCCGGTGCTGCCCCTGGTATGCGCCCCTTCACGTAACTCTGTCAGTCTGTGCCGCCCCTGGTGTGTGCCCCTTCACCTAGCTTAGTTAGCCGGTGCTGCCCCTGGTATGGGCCCCTTCACGTAGCTCTGTCAGTCTGTGCCGGCCCTGGTATGTGCCCCTTCACCTAGCTTAGTCAGCCTGTGCCGCCCCTGGTGTGTGCCCCTTCACCTAGCTTAGTTAGTCGGTGCTGCCCCTGGTATGCGCCCCTTCACCTAGCTTAGTCAGCTGGTGCCGACCCCGGAGCGACTCCGCAATACACCATTTATCCCAACGGATAACTCATTATGGTGTTGATGACGTTTTCCTTGGAACTATTTCCAGGAACGTGTCTGGCTCCTTAATGACGCTTTTCAGGACGGACGGTCCAGCGTCGCCCGGAGAGTCAACCCCTGTCCCCCACCCACACAGATACACGCTTACATATTTGAGAAGGAAAAAATCCTGATGAACCCTCTGATCACTAAGTGAATGGTTAATGGTTAATGGTTAATGACACGATATATTGACAATGACACCATATATTGACAATGACACGATATATTGACGACCGATCTCTACTTATTCCGCGCATCAGCAATATTGTGTAATGTTTTATATGTAGGTGGTTTTTGTAGAACGTTTACCACGACATAGACTGTTGACAATTCGACAACATCTAGTTTCGCAAGACACTTCTCGTTTCCCAAGTTTGCTGGACTTCATTTTTTAAGAATGCGAACGAGTCTGGCTCTTCAGTGTGTTTCCTCATGATCGATTTATCTGAGGCGTTTGATCTGATCGATCCCGTAAAGTTGATTTCAAATGTAATCTTGGCTTAAATTTGTGGCTTCGTTATCTCGTGAATCACCGAAAACACAAAACACACCCAGTGCCACGTGCCGAACAACGCTGATATCCTCTGATAGCATACTTAGTCAGCAAACTGACCACTTAGAGCTGGAAAGCTCATTTGCCGAGTGCCCCAGGGCACGAAGTCCGGTCTGATTTTCTTTTTAATAACGACTAGCGATTGTCTCAAGCACGAATGATTGCCACTTGGAAATGATGACCACTTGGAAATGATGACCACTTGGAAATGATGACCACTTGGAAACGCGTTGATGACGTGACCAAGGAGCCGTTGGCTCAAGCCGGGAAGAATCATTGCCTTCAGTGTTCGGCCGTCTTGCTGTGTGGATTAATAACATGCAGATTAATGCTACAAAAACACTTCACATATAAATTGTTCGCAAAGCCGAACAGAAATACCAGTCGGGTCTATAGTACACCATGTCGTGTCTGTAGTACACCATGTCGTGTCTGTAGTACACCATGTCGTGTCTGTAGCACACCATGTCGTGTCTGTAGCACACCATGTCGTGTCTGTAGCACACCATGTCGTGCCTAAGGTACACCATGCCGCGTCTGTAGTACACTATGTCGTGTCTGTGGTACACCACGTCGTATCTTTAGTACACTATGTCGTATCTGTATTTGTATTTGTATTTGCGAGATTTAACAAACCGATTCCATAAAATGGATTAATATTTGGTTTGTGTCAGAATGCAGTCGGATACATTTCACAAACATGAGCAAAAATGAAAGCGGCAAGACAACAGTATACAGGGGAAAACCGAACACGTGAAGTCAATTTATAAGATGTTGTTCAGCATCGCGACGAACTCGCCCCGTGTCCGAGAAGCGGAAGTGGCTGGCGGCAGTAGGTTCCAGGCCGAGGCTGCCCGGAAGGAGAAGGTTCTACGTGACATGCTGAGGCGGAAAGGCGGTGGCTCCAGTGCCCCAGCCACCGTCGCACGAGTGGAGCGCCGGGAGACATCCGACCGCCGGCGGAACAGAGCACGGATCGCCTCGGGGGCTCGCGGATCATTCAGGGCTCTGAACACGGCGATGTTGTCGCGGTGAGTGATGAGGTCACGGACACTGCGCCAGCCCAGCGTTGCCACTGTCGGCGAGATATGGTCACGACGACGAGCCCCTACGACGATCCTAGCCCCGAAATTGATCGCCTTCTGCACTCGTCCAAGGTGACATTGGGCAGCCCCGCCCCATACAGTGAGGCAGTATAGGATGTATGGAAAGACGTGAGACTGAATTAGGAGTTTGCGTGCTTCGGGTGTGAGATGGTGACGGATATTGTGGAGACAGAACAAGGTGGAGTTGCACTTTTTGACAACGTGGGATATGTGCTCCTCCCAGGATAGGGTGCGGTCAATGATGACTCCCAGCATCTTCACGAATGGCGAGGGGGTTAGGACGTGACTGCCAATGTTGAGTTGGTAGGATGTGGCTTTTTTTAGGGATTGGGTCGTGCCGACAAGCAGTAGGGTAGTTTTGGTGGGGTTCATCTTCAAGGAGTTGGATGTGAAGTAAGACTGAATAGCAAGGATGGTGTTCTCCTGCCGGGATTTAACCCTCGCCAGTATAGGGGGGTTGGTGCAAACCCCCTAAGGTTTTTTGTGTATTCCTTCTAAACCGATGAACGGATCGCTCTGAGATTTTCAGTACCCTCTGGGGCAACCTTTTGACGACTTTTGGTGAATTTTTTTTTCGGGAGGTCATGTCAGGTCACAGAGTTATGAGGTCATAAAAGGGAGCACCTCCGAGCAGTTTTCAACAAATACGTGATTATCGCACCTAAACATGACATTGTTGCCTACATCGACTGGTATTATGTGTTTTGCAATGCAATTTTGCAATGCCCAGATGGGTTCCAATTGGAAAAATAATGTTCCCAAAATCGGTGACCTCGGTTGACCTCGTTTGACCTTTCGACCTTTTTAGCTGACCTACGGTAATTTTTCGTGATGAATTCGAATTCAGCGTCCATTTTTACCCTAGGGAACTTTAAACTTCGAAATTGGAACTCCTTTGAAAAAAGTTGGATATTTGGGGTCACGGCTTTGACCTCATTTGGTGCATGACATATTGGTCCGATCACATCGTGTGACATGTCATTATGTTCGCAAGGTCCCAATAAACATATTTCCGGCCATTTCATGCATATTTAGACAATAGTTTCGATATAACTGACGATTTTCTTCGGAAAATACCAAAAAATATCAATTTTAGACCTTTGACCTGGCCTGGAAGGTCAACCATTGACCTTAGAAGGTCATACTGAATTCCAATCGCGAGATCTCGGCCAAATCTATAACTTTCGCATTTGGTTCGTTTTCGTAACATGCACGGTTTCGAATCGCCAGGGGGGGGGTCGTACCAACCGCCCCCTATACGACCGAAGGTGGTAAAATGCCGAATACGTGCGAGGGTTAAGAACGGGTAATTCATCAGGATGTGCAGAGTCTAGCAGCTGGGTGTCGTCGGCATATGATATCAGACGTCCGTATGGAAGGTATGCTGGCAGGTCATTCATGAAGATGCTGAACAGCAAGGGACCAACCAGGGATCCCTGAGGAACACCATGGGATAGCGGAAGGGATAGAGAGCCGCCCCTCACCACCTGCCGCCGGTCAGTAAGGTAGCTGTCAAACCACCTCGGGTCGACGCCGTACCACTGCAGCTTCCGCAGGAGGATATCATGGTCGACGCTGTCGAATGCTTTGCTTAGGTCGATTGAGATGACCGAAGCGATGTGACCAGTGTCGACACGACGTGTAATCCACTCGACAGCGTCGACCAGGGCGTCCTCCGTCGAATGGCATGGCCTGTATGCATACTGGGAGGAGGAAATAATGTGATTAGTGACTAGATAAGAGGACAGCTGAATACATACTACTTTTTCACATAACTTGGATAAGACTGGCAAAATAGAGATTGGACGAAAGTTACTGGCGACATCGCGAGGCCCAGATTTGTGAAGTGGAACAACCGAAGCAGTTTTCCACGAGGTAGGGAACACGCAGGAGACTACAGAAATGTTAATGATGTGAAGTAGGTGAGGCCCGAGAACCGGAAAACAGTTGCGGAGAGCGTGCAGTGGTACGCCATCGACGCCAACCGCTTTCGACGAAGACATCTCACATATGGCTCTGAATAGTTCGGGCAGGGTCACCGGGTGTAGCCGGAGGCCGGTGGTAGTCACACAAGGTAGTCGCGGAGGGATGAGTGGAACGCCGCGGTTGCCAGCAACGAGATCAGCGGCAATAGCACACCAGTCGCGCCTGTAGTACACCAATCGTGTCTGTAGTACACCAATCGTGTCTGTAGTACACCATGTCGTGTCTGTAGTACACCATGTCGTGTCTGTAGCACACCATGACGTGCCTTAGGTACACCATGCCGCGTCTGTAGTACACTATGTCGTGTCTGTGGTACACCACGTCGTATCTTTAGTACACTATGTCGTATCTGTAGCACACCAGTCACGCCTGTAGTACACCAATCGTGTCTGTAGTACACCGTGTCGTGTCTGTAGTACACCATCTCGTGTCTGTAGTACACCATGTCGTGTCTGCAGCACACCATGTCGTGCCTAACGTACACCATGCCGCGTCTGTAGTGCACTATGTCGTGTCTGTGGTACACCACGTCATATCTGTAGTACACCAGTCTTGTCTGCAGCACCCCATGCCGTGTCTGTAGCACACCATGTCGTGTCTGTAATATACCATGTATACCATGTCAATTTTTAACATAAGATAAGCCGACCTGTGGGCTCCTCGGCGTAGACATTTAACCCGAGCTGAAGTGGAATGAATGCTCATGTTGCCGAGTGCACCCGGCGTGTGTCTATCCGTCTGCACATGTTGAAAGCAATCCCAGAGACCGAAGGCGCACCACATCAGGGTATAGGCATGCATGATGTAGCAGGCTGATGTTAGGGTGTGGTAGCCACCTTCCAGTCTGGCCATCCCGACTGTTCTCTTAAAGTGAATTAGAACAGGTGGCGTCGTTCTGGGAACCTCTTGTGCCAGCTGCGATGCTGCCCTAATCTGTCTTGCTGTCACAACTCTGTCACAACTCACACTGCTGTCACACACCGCCTGGCTCCAAAGATTTACTGCGGAACGTCGGCGGCACCCATGGGCGCCGCCTTGTATGCATAATGCAGAAGTCATCATGTCCAAGCGTCAGAGTATCTGCGCATGCGTGCGTGCGTGTGCATGTATGTATATGTTGACAAGGGGCTGTTATGAAAGCAGTGCGGTGTGGATGCACTGGCGGATCTAGCCCACCGTTTTTTTTGGGGGGGGGGGCAACTTTCGGTTTACGGCGTCAGCCTTCCCCTCCCCCTCCCGGGAGGAGGGGGAGGGGGAGGCTGACCAAACAATTATAGCAAAATACCTTTAAAATTGGAGATTATTTCACTCGGAACGCTATTTTTTTACCTCAATAAAGGTTACTGCATTTTAATTCAGTTTACTTTTGTTGGCTTGGGGGGGGCAAAAGACACTATGGCCCCCTTTGAAGCGCTTGGGGGGGGGGGCATGGCCGGAATGGCCCCCTGGATCCGCCAGTGTGTGGATGCTCAGTGATTTTTTTTAATGAACCGCAAGGAAATCCAATACTTTATGAATTAGTTCTTTTCAGATTGAAATGGTGGTGTGTTGGTGCTTGTCATGCCAATATTTCGGAGGGTCGACGTTTATTCCGTCGAAATTCTGCGTGACGATGTTTTGTGAGGTAACTTTACGTTTGACTTAACATCACTGTCCTACAGTGTTAGGTAAGTTTTGGTCTGAATTTAACATATCTGCCTTCAGTGTCTCTCTGCATTATGTCTGCTGGCATTGTCTCTGCCCACAACATCTGTATTCTTCTGCTGCATTCCACATCGACATACACATTTCTATCCCAATCAATGGGTGGAGAAAGCCATGGGACAGCTGTGGCCCATACCGCACCACTGCCATGGGGCAGGTGTGGCCCATACCGTACCAATGTCATGGGGCAGGTGTGGCCCATACCGTACCAATGTCATGGGGCAGGTGTGGCCCAAACCGCACCACTGCCATGGGGCAGGTGTGGCCCATACCGTACCAATGTCATGGGGCAGGTGTGGCCCAAACCGCACCACTGCCAGGGCAGTGTGGCCCACGACAGGTTGGGGGTGTGGCCCATACCGTACCAATGTCATGGGGCAGGTGTGGCCCAAACCGTACCAATGTCATGGGGCAGGTGTGGCCCAAACCGTACCAATGTCATGGGGCAGGTGTGGCCCATACCGTACCAATGTCATGGGGCAGGTGTGGCCCATACCATACCAATGTCATGGGGCAGGTGTGGCCCACCAATGTCAGGCGGTTACCGTACCAATGTCATGGGGCAGGTGTGGCCCATACCGCACCAATGCCATGGGACAGCTGTGGCCCAAACCGCACCAATGTCATGGGGCAGGTGTGGCGCATACCGTACCAATGTCATGGGGCAGGTGTGGCCCATACCGTACCAATGTCATGGGGCAGGTGTGGCCCATACCGTACCAATGTCATGAGGCAGGTGTGGCCCATACCGTACCAATGTCATGGGGCAGGTGTGGCCCATACCGTACCAATGGCATGGGGCAGGTGTGGCCCATACCGTACCAGAATGGCCTACTGGAAAGGATGACACATAAAAATACAACTTGCCCCTACCTACTGTGACGAGGATCCTCCACTCATGCCCCTATGTCTATATAAAACTGCGTTGTAGCCTTTGAATTGTGTGACCTCTTACCTGAGTGATCTCTGAATGGGTGACCTCTGACCTCAACGACTTCTGAGCTCAGTGGCCTTTGATTTCAGTGACCCATGGCCTGCATGATCTCTGACCTGGGTGACTCTGACCTTAGTGACCTCTGACCTCAGTGACCTCTGACCTCTGGCTTGAGTGACCTCTGACCTCAGTGACTCTGACTTGAGTGATATCTCACCTGAATGACCCCGGACCTGAGTGACTTCTGACCTGAATGACTTCAGACCTGCTTGACCCCTGACCTGTTTGACCCCTGACCTGAGTTACCTCTGACCTGGGTGACCTCTGACCTGAATAGCCTCTGAACTGAGCGACCTCTGACCTCGATGACGCCTGGCCTGAGCGTCCTCTGACCTGCGTGACCCCTGACCTGAGTTACCTCTGACCTGTGTGACCACTGCCCTGCGTGACCCCTGACCTGAGCGGCCTCTGACCCCAGCGGCCTGTCCAGCCAGCGGCGGCCGCCGTCAGCCGATGCGCGGAGTGCAGGGCGCGGCGCTGCGGCGCCAGCGCAGCCGGCTGGAGGCGCACCGGCGCGACACGCTCGGCTCACTGTCGGAGCTGACGCAGCCGCCGCCGCCGCCGCCGCTGGCCGACGTACACGCGCCCAGCTCGGGCGGCCTGTTCGGCCTGACGCTGTTCCACATCGGCCTGGTGCTGCTGTTCATCGGCTTCCTGATGGTGATCACGGCCATGATCCCCGGCTACATGGAGACGGCCGAGGCGTACGACCTGGTCGGCACGGGCACCTTCTTCGTCGTGCTGGGCGGCGTGCTGACGCTGGTGAACCGCGTGCTGGCCAAGCGCGAGGACGACTCGCTGAAGAAGTACGTGTCGGGCCGGCTGGCGCGCTCCAAGAGCGGCGGCCGCCTGGTGCGCGACCCCGAGTCGGGCCTGACGCCCGAGGTGCACCGGCGCTACCAGCGGCGGCCGTCGCGCGCCTCGCACAGCCCCGACCCGACCGCCAGGCAGTATGGCGAGCTGGCGCGACTCGCCGAGGAGCCGGCCGACGAGCCGGCGGCCGGCGACAAGGCCACGCTCGTCGTCAACGACGTGCACGTGCACGTGTCGGGCGACGCGGGCGGTGGCGGCTCTGAGCGGACCACGCCGCGCGCCAACAGCGACAACGCTCGGCGGGTGTAGGTGGCGGGTGTAGGTGGCGCTGGTGTAGGTGGCGCTGATACAAGTCGGGTGCAGATGGCGCTGGTGACGGTAGTCAGTGTTGGCGCTAGTGTTGCGAGTGGAGTTGCGTCGGCGAGTAGTTAATTGCCAGCAGAGCGGAAAGTGTGGCATTCCATTGATTTGCGGCCTGCGGGGTGGCTATTGCGCGGGAGACTAATGTGGTTACGAAGACAGTCGATGGGACGAAGGATTGATGTGTTGATGTATGGAAAGAGGTGATCGATGTTGGTTCAGGCATTGCAGTGAGTGAACAACATTATTTTTATCTGATGGGTATATCTGTTAATATCCTGCAGCTAGGTTTCACACGTGCATCTAGTTTCACTTGAGTGTGCTTGTATTTTCCCGTCGATTGCATCGATTCATTCCAGCTGGGTGGCAACTTCAGATGTCTTTTGTACTGACCAGGCTTTGATATCATCTTATATTTGACATTTTATACTCGTGCCATTTTTACAGTGTATGCGTGCAGGTATTCATACCTAAGTGCGTTGACTTGAGTTCATTTTCTTCTCATTATGGTGTACGCTTCATGCACATCACATCATCCATGGATGTATGAAGAACTGTAAATAGGCTTTAATAGTATCCGACGACTTTTCCTCGGCAGACAGAAAATTCAGTCAAGAGTTGCTTTACACTTGATGTATATTTGGGTACAACCCTTCCTGGAACGAAAAAAAATGTGTTCTTTTTTTCTTTGGAGGGGGGTTCGACGAAGGGCCGTACTGGAATATATGCCAAGTGTAAAGTAACTCTGTTGACCGCATTTTTAGTTTACAAAGGAAGGTCGTTAGCTAATTAATATTGATGCATATGTAATGTTCACCGCCAGAGCGTTAAATAACTTGCAAGTAGGCTTGCTGAACAAGTTTTCTTCTACTAACTAATTCCTACTCTTTTTAGCAGTTCTTATCGGGATCGGCTACCGTTTACCGTGCAGCCCTGTTCACATGCCCACCAGTAGACAGAGGAGCGTGTACAAAAGCGCACCATAGGCCGATCAGAATTTGTAACGTCGGTAGTTTGGCAAAGGTGGCACAGCATTCCATGGAAATGATAGGTTTCAGAGGAGTTGACATGTAAGTTTGGTGTCCTCTTACCATCAGCGTGCGGAGAGTAGGGTTTCATTGTCATTTCCAATATTGCCGTGACTTGGGTAAAGATACGAACACACTCGTAAGACACATTCAGACTTCGGTACTTTGTGTTTATGCTGTGGAGAAAGTTAACCTGACGGGGTAAGGTTTAGCTTGGAATGAAAGCGATCCATGGACCCATGAAAAGCATGGACCCAAGGGACCCATGGAAAGAGGAATCGAATGCACACTAATGCGCATGGTATCACGAGAACCAAAACAATCCGTGCAATGAATTTGATATCTACTGCCTGGATGTTGCATGAGACAAGTCGTTGTAAGTTCCCAAGACGAATTAGGACATTTTCTTCGCATGGGGGCGTGAATGAACTTTTGAACGTACTTTATCCATAAGCATGTCACCCACACGTGGCGTACAAACCGTAGGAAGTCATAACGGATCTGAAACCTAGATCCTGTCCTTAGTTTATCGTCACTCGAGTTATTTACAGGGTCCAAGCAGCGAGCACATGTGTGGCTCATATGAATAGTTTAACAAGTCACACAAAGTATAGCTCCAAGCATAAATAATATCAACGTTTCAGTTCGGGCGCTCTGGCGACGACTTCGCAGGGTTGAGTAGTCTGTTGGTTGTGGTTCTACGACACACTCAGCAGCTGAGGCCGAGTGGCGCCGTCCGCTTCTCACCCTGACAGGGACGGGGGGGGGCACCGCAGGGATTCGGACCCCATACCTCTGGCATGCCAGACGCTCAGCTTCACCACTGAGCTACCGACGCCTTTGGGGTTTAGTAGTGCATAATGAAGTACCCAAGGTGTATAGCAACCCAGCTGTATAGCACTGGCTCACAGAACCGGAGCTGTACAGCACCCGAGCTGTATAGCACCTGATCTGTATAGCACCCGAGCTGTATAGCACATGAACTGTATAGCACTGGCTCACAGAACCCGAGCTGTATAGCACCCGAGCTGTATAAAACATGAACTGTATAACACATGAACTGTATAGCACCCGAGCTGTGTTGCACCTGAGCTGTATAGCACTGGCTTACAGAACTCCCAAAAGTGATCGAACACAACTCCTCGCTACGCAGGGGTGCGCACCAATGCTCAATGGTTCAATGACCCTGTCGTAGCATGGGCATCACCAGCGGCCCGTACTGGGGCTGTCTACCCGTCCCCATGCGAAGCCTGTCCAGCTACTCAGGCAGAGCGCTTGTCCACGTCTACAACTATAACTGGTGCATCCCCGTACCAGCCGCAGCTGATATTGCAATGTGGCGAGCGTTGCCGCTGAAACGGCGACGTTTATGGTGGAAGTCTCATCTCTCTCTCTGGGTCAAAGGCGCAGCCAAGCCCCCCCTTAGCATCCAAAATACACTAGATAAACCAGACATGTTAATATTTTCAGCGCGCAAAGCCGTTAGTTTCAGGCACGCTTCGCCCCCTGGGAGATTTCTCTGATTCACCATCTTCTTTTTTTGCTCGGCCCGCCTTAGAAAAATCCCGGCTGCGCCGTTGTTTTCCACTGCCGTCAGCATGCTCCGCTTTCCGCTCCAGCTGTCACCCGGTTCACATGGCAGAGTGCCGCTCGCAACTCCACATGCCATGTCGACTTCGTTGCAAATCGTCTACTCATGTTCTGGGCCGATTTGCACCCGCCCTGCCCATCACTTCCCACCCCAGCACTGACCCAGGTGTGAAATGCAGGTGACGCCGTTGTGACTGATCGACGGATTTGGTGGGCAACTGGTTCAGTGTCCAGAGTGCATCCAAGAAGGGCCCTTGTGGCTCATGGTTGCACTAATCTTTTATGTCTCTATGTTTATGTCTTTATGTATCAGCGAATGATTTCATGCTGTTTGGTGGAACGTCCACTTCAGACGTAAGCGCGGGGAGTTGGGCTGCACGGTATCGTATTTGGCTGCACAGTGTCGTATTTGCAATGACAGATGCCAGTGACAGATGCCACTGACGTGTGCAGTGACAGATGTCATTGACAGATGTCAGTGGCAAATTTCAGTGACAGATGTCAGTGACAGACGTCAGTGACAGATGTCAGTGACAGATGTCAGTGGCAGATGTCAGTGACAGATGTCATTGACATATTTCAGTGACAGATGTCAGTGACAGATGTCAGTGACAGATGTCAGTGACATATGTCAGTGACAGATGTCAGTGGCAGATGTCAGTGGCAGATGTCAGTGGCAGATGCCGGTATATGATGTGGGGTCGTCAACACTAACTGTACAATGTTCGTGTCACTCAACGTTACCCCTGATAGAAGGATGTTGGATGTTCGTGTTGCTAAACGTCACAGACTCCTGTGTGACGTCATCAAATTGACTGTCAAACCGGGCTGCGAGTCTGGCGCTGACGAGCAGGAGACTGCCGCGAGTGTTCACGTCGTCACCCTGGCCTGGGGAAGGGGGGGGGGGCGATGCAGCAGGAGACTGCCGCGAGTGTTCACGTCGTCATCCTGGCCTGGGGCAGTGGGAGGGGCGGGGGGCGATGCAGCCCACCCCGAGGTGGTTTGCGACTGCAGAGGGACGGCGCGCGTCGGCGTGTTGCCGCTTGGCATGGGGCATCGCTTGCTGCAGCAACGTGACGAGAGCATGTGATGACGTTCACGTCACGTCACGCCACTGTGAAACATTACACATTGCGTCACATTACTGGTCTGTGATGTTAGTGGGAAGATGGCAGGCATCATAGGCCGCATTACTGGCCTGTGATGTTAGTGGAAGAAGACAAACCGTTTTTTTTTCTCGCGGGAATCACTTGAATTATCGCAATTAACCTGACTCATTGCCCAAAGCCGCTAGTTAATGTTCGGTAGGACATAGTGATGGACAATTCAGCTAACATTTTTGCATACGTCGCTGACCTTTCGAAGGTCATCCAAGGTCATAGACCGATCTGGTCCTCAGATGACCTATTTTCGCCTAATGGAGTACTCTGGGGTTAATTTGAACGCTGAAATCGTAAATGGCGTCCATCGTTACATCTGGATACTATCAAAGGTTTACTCTGGTAATATTTAGGAAGACTTCCAGACAAAGTCAATTTGTTCGTCGTCTCACCATTGATCTAGCAGGGCAAACGTAGCAAATTGCGTATGGTTGGTATTCCACAATAGTTCAGCATGCTATGTCGAATGATTCAAATGCGTAAAGGTCACGGTTCTTACACAAGTGGTGACTGTGTAGGGTATGACCGCGTCTGTGGCGTCATATACCTATGATGTTACAGTCGAATATCACAGCCATATGTGATGTCACACACATCATATATGATGTATCGCGTGCATACACGCGCGGTATGTAATTAACCGTGAGTCTGTATTTCAACTCACCAGCAGTCGGAAAAATATAGCAGGTAAACGGCGTCGGGTCTGTGAGTTAAGCGCCCTGAGACGGAAGACAGATAGGGGTACAAAGTGATGCAGCGACCAAGCGTGAGTATTCTTCATGTTTGCAAACAAAATTGACCTTTGCGTTGGCTCGGAAGGTCAACTGATGTGTGAACATTGGGTCTGGTCTCCAGCGTGAGACTGATCACACGTAACGTGCGGACAAACATTCGATGTGACTAACAGAGGCGCAGCCAAGCCCCCGAACACCTTAGCAACCAAAAATACACCAGATCAAACAACAAATTTAGATTTTGCCACGCAAAACCAAACATGTTCGATGCGAGAAGCGCGTTGAAAGCGTTCCCCTTTTCATGACATTTTTTTGTCGCACCCCTAAAGAAACTCCTGACTGCGCCACTGGTCACAAGCCCCACCCTCTGCACTGAGGAAGGCGGAAATATGTCGTGCATGAGTCTGGTCAACACTAGGGATTGCAATCCCGGGATCCCGAAAATATTTCAATCCCGATCCCGATCCCGAAAATCTTGTCAATCCCGGGATCCCGAAAAAATTCATAAACTCAAACAATTCTAGCACGGATAGATTGTTTATGCTTTAAGGCTGTAATAGGCTATTGCATTTTGTCAAATTCCACAATGCGTTTTTGCAACACATTGTAGCAGTGCTCAGTGCTCACAATAAGTGCACCAAGGTCATGCACAGGGGCTTTGCCGTCCCACGCATTACGCAACCAGAACGGCGCGCCGCGCGACTGTGGCAGGCAGTTTTAAGAGACGCATCTCGATTCTCGCGAGAGCGGCGGCGCCGAAATTGGAGCTGAGCGCTGAGCACTTGAGACGGCTGATTGCGGAGGGGTGGTATCCAGGGCGACAGTTCCTTTGTTTCAGTTGGTCGTCGAACGTAGTTTGCAGCACACGTCAGCGCACACGGAGAGCAAGCACTGAATAAAGGAATCTTTTATTTGGAAAAGTGTGGGTCTGACATATTGATACAGCTATGGAGAATTTCAAGGAATTTAAAATAACAGGTGTGTGGAAGGACTTTTAAGAGACGAATCAGGCCAAAAAGCAAAATGTAAGAAATGCAACAAAGTAATTAAGTGCACAGGTGGATCCACAAAGGTTTACACGTTCACTTGCAGACCATGCATGGAGAGGGCACAGTGTCAAAGAATACAACAGCATCTACTGCTGCGTCTACATCACAACAAACCGCCGCCGAAGGACTTCCATCCAAGAAGAGGAAGATTGACTCATTTTTTCCTAAGAGTGAAGAGGTGTCACTCGATGCGACGCTGGGGCGTATGTGCAGTAGGGATTGTATCCCATTCCAAACGTTTTGTACCTCAAACGATCTGCGGCAGCTCTTTGCAGCGAAGGGCCACAAGGACCTACCAACATCCCCAAACAGCATAAAGAGTCGAGTAATGAAGCACTGTACCAAGATCATGGGTGTCGTGAAGTACGAGTTGAGAGAGAGTATGAGCACCAACAAACGTTTTACGCTGACGCTTGACGAATACACATCTTTGCGCAACAGGCGCTATATGAGCGTTAACGTACACTGTGGTTCCGATACTTGGGGCCTGGGCGTGATTCGATGCACCGGTTCCATGCCCGCAGAAAAGTGTCTACATGTTCTGAATGAGAAACTGAACAAGTTCGACATCGACCTGCATCGGCATATCGTGTGCGTATGCACAGATGGAGCGAGTGTAATGAAGAAGTTTAGGCGGCTTATTCCGTGCATGCAGCAACTGTGCATGGCGCATGGGCTTCATCTGGCGGTCACAAACGCGCTTTATAGGAAGAGTGGGACCACTGAAGCCTCCCAAGCACAACCACATGATGATGACGGCGAAGGTTCAAGCGAAGAATCGGGCGGCGAGAGTGAAGAACAAGATGATAATGAAGCAGAAAGAGAACATTTTCAAACGATCATCGAAGGTCAACGCTTGGAAGTGAGTGGTGAAATCGGAAAAACGATCTCTAAGGTGCGCAAAATCGTTCGCTGGTTCAGAAAATCCCCTGTTCGCAACGACTGTCTGCAAAAACATGTTGCAGACGAACACAGCTGTGAGCGCGCCCTGTTGCTTGACTGCAGGACGCGCTGGAACAGCCTCTTGGTCATGCTAGAGCGATTCTTGGAACTGAAAACAGCGGTCCAGAAGGCGTTGATCGATATACAGGCAAAAAGTGGCTCGGCGGTTGCTATGCTCAGTAATGATGAACTCAACAGCGTGCGGGACCTGGTAAGTGCACTTAACGTATTGAAGGTCGGAACTGAAATGCTTTCCCAGACGAGATCCAAACCTCATCACATGCGAGGTGACTCTGTCATTCATGTTGACACAACTTCGGAACCAAGCATCACCCACGGCGGCAAAGCTGCTCGAATGTAAGAAGAAGAATCCTTGAGCGCAGAACACTCGTGTCTTCAGTACTGCAGTATCTTCATCGGGGCCACGGGTCTTCAAGCGATCGAGACATG
>JAOTOM010002936.1:0-124831 GCA_034440615.1 Ashinkailepas kermadecensis
TTTGCGTCAGCGCCCATGTTTTGTCATAAGCAGGACTTGTTGCATTGACCAAAAGTGTTATAAATTACTTGAAACGAATGCAAAATATGCCCTATGACACTCTGTCCGTGATATTGGTGCTATATTGAATTCCTTATAGTACAGTTGGTTGGTTATTGGTTTTACGACACGTCGACCGTTGAGTCATATAGCGTCGCCAATCTCTCACGCCGATTGGTCGCGGGCGAAGAGTAGCGACAGGTGAGATTCGAACCCACAACCTTTCGATTGCGAGACGAGCACCTTACCCCTAGACCACTCGCCCCCTCCTTATAGTACAAGGGAATTCAATTTGTATTGGTGAATTTCATTTTCAATGAGTCATTGGATTTGGAGAACAGCATGTTTTAATACCATGTTTATCAGCATGATTAAGATGATGTGACCACTGATTCCCCTCATAAATGCTTATTTTTATTTGGAAAGCAAAATAATGTACTACTATTTTTTAATGCCTAAAATAACCTAGCCTGGTTTACCCTACCTCCTTTTAAATTGTGTCTCCAATATAAGCACAATTTGTGTGTTCAATAATACAAATGTTAAGAAACCTACCTGGCCTTACCTTTTTTTCAAAGAAAAAAAACTTATTTTTGTCTGACCTAAAATGAACATATTTTCACAATAAAAGCTAGCCTAACCTGTGGTTTTGCTTTGCTAAGTAAAATTTGTGTACAACATATTGTGAGCACATTAAACCACAATAATACCATTATATTTATGGACACGCACAATAGAAGCAATATTAGCTCATAGGGTGTGTTGGAATTTGACATATTAATTAATAATTGAAGGTCGTATATAATTGAACAAATTGAAGATCATATATAGACTAAAGCGTTCTTGTTTGTTCCATTTCAGCGGCATGGTCGATATTTCGCGCTCACACACATGCGTACGAGTCTTACTGTGAGCTATCAACATTTGACAGCCTGGTGGTGTTCGATATTCTGTAGGTGACAGGCTGGACACTTTTTTCACCTCTGCTGTCACGTGAACTGGCGTCATGAAGCCTGCCACGTGAGCTGGTGCCATGTGGTCTGTCATGTGAGCTGGTGCCATATGGTCTGTCACGTGAGCTTGCGCCATGAAGCCTGTCACGTGAGCTGGTGTCATGTGGTCTGTCATGTGAGCTGGTGCCATGTTGCTGAGCTGGCGCCAAAGCCTGTCACGTGAGCTGGTGTCATGTGGTCTGTCACGTGAGCTGGTGTCATGTGGCCTGCCACGTGAGCTGGTGTCATGTGGTCTGTCATGTGAGTTGGCGCCATGCAGTCTGTCGTGTGACCTGGTGCCATACGCAATGTCATGGGAGCTAGCGTCATGTGGTCTGTCACGTGAGCTGGCGCCATGAAGCCTGTCACGTGAGCTGGTGTCATGTGGTCTGTCATGTGAGCTGGTGCCATGTGGTCTGTCACGTGAGCTGGTGCCATGAAGCCTGTCACGTGAGCTGGTGTCATGTGGTCTGTCATGTGAGCTGGTGCCATGAAGCCTGTCACGTGAGCTGGTGTCATGCGGTCTGTCACGTGAGCTGGTGTCATGTGGTCTGTCATGTGAGCTGGTGCCATGTGGTCTGTCACGTGAGCTGGCGCCATGAAGCCTGTCACGTGAGCTGGTATCATGTGGTCTGTCACGTGAGCTGGTGCCATGAAGCCTGTCACGTGAGCTGGTGTCATGTGGTCTGTCACGTGAGCTGGTGCCATGTGGTCTGTCACGTGAGCTGGCGCCATGAAGCCTGTCACGTGAGCTGGTGTCATGTGGTCTGTCATGTGAGCTGGTGCCATGTGGTCTGTCACGTGAGCTGGCGCCATGAAGCCTGTCACGTGAGCTGGTGTCATGTGGTCTTTCATGTGAGTTGGTGACATGTGGTCTGTCACGTGAGCTGGTGTCATGTGGTCTTTCATGTGACCTGGTGCCATGTGGTTTGTCATGTGAGCTGGCGCCGTACTGCCTGTCACGTCAGCTTTTGTCGCTCGATCTGCTGCGGTGCGCTGTGTTTGAAAGTCAGCGGCGCGTTATCATGATTTACTACCTGGAACCTAGCGGACCACCCGCTGTCTGTCCAGCCAATGGCGCGAAACATAATGTGTTTGTCATGTTTGTTGCAGTACAGCACGAAATTCGCTGGGCTGATGTTAACGGGCAGCACAGCCTCCGGCTGAGTAATGGCATGACGGGGCAAGTATGTGGGACGAGTGTGGCCGTTGTTGGTTATGGTTTGTCGGTCAGGCGAGGTTCGGCCCGACTCCGTGATAGTACCGTGTCACCGTCTCTGACCGGGCACTACGGTAAACCACGACGGCTCATCACGGTCCAGATCAGTTCAACAATTTGCAGTCCGACTGCGAACGTTATTGTTGTAGCACGAGGACGTCTGCAGATTTGAGTCTTCTTTGTGCTTCATTCTGGGGATTTTCTTCGGTGCAAGCTCATATATGTCTTCGTTTATTCTGGTGTATCTGTGTTCTTCCACAGTTTGCCTAAAATCACAAAAACCCAGAATATTTCAAATTCCACCACGAAAACCCCGATACAATTAAAACCGCACGACCAAAACCAAAACATTTCAAAGTACACCACCGAAAGCCGACATATTTCAAATCGTGTCACCAAAACCAGATATATTTTAAAAAGAAGTCCGCGTTCTTTCCCAAGGAGTCTATATGGAGGAAACAATCGGTCTGCTATTCACATAATACAAGATCAAACGCATGGAACTGGGTGAGCCTATATTGCTACTTTTGAAGCCACATCGTTTCAAGTTCTCATATTCCTTCCTATCTTTGGAGAAAGTCTCAGGTTGCTGGGTGCACAACTCGTCCCACCTGATTGCATACTTCCCCCTTCCTCCCTTCACACACACTACCGCAACTATCCACAACACACACCACACCAACATCACCACTATCATCATAACCACTACCACCACCACCACCCCACTACCGCCACCGCCACCGCCACCGCCACCGCCACCGCCACCGCCACCGCCACCGCCACCGCCACCGCCATCGCCACCGCCACCGCCACCGCCACCGCCACCGCCACCGCCACCGCCACCGCCACCGCCACCGCCACCGCCACCGCCACCGCCACCGCCACCGCCACCGCCACCGCCACCGCCACCACCACCGCCACCGCCACCGCCACCGCCACCGCCACCGCCACCGCCACCGCCACCGCCACCGCCACCGCCACCGCCACCGCCACCGCCACCGCCACCGCCACCGCCACCGCCACCGCCACCGCCACCGCCACCGCCACCGCCACCGCCACCGCCACCGCCACCGCCACCGCCACCGCCACCGCCACCGCCACCGCCACCGCCACCGCCACCGCCACCGCCACCGCCACCGCCACCGCCACCGCCAGCTGTGGCTAGCTGACACGGCTGTAGCTAGGGCTGTAGCTAGGGCTGTAGCTAGGGCTGTAGCTAGGGCTGCAACTAGCTGGCACGGGCTGTAGCTAGGGCTGTAGTTAACTTACATGGGCTGTAGCTAGGGCTGTAACTAGCTGGCATGGGCTGTAGCTAGGACTGCAACTAGCTGGCAAGGTCTTTGGCTAGGACTGTGACTAACTGACACGGCTGTAGCTAGGGCTGTAACTAGCTGGCATGGGCTGTAGCTAGGGCTGTAATTAGCTGGCACGTGATGTAGCCAGCTGACACCGCTGTAGCTAGGGCTGTAGGTAGAGGACATGCTGCGGCTGGAACAGCAGCTCACGGGGCTGACTGACACGATGCCGTAATGTAATGGTCAAGTGTCCAAATGCAATGTGTCCGTGCCGTAATGTGGTGCCGAACATTTCTGTGTCGACCGTCCGCTCACGACTTCCAATTAGGCCCACGCCATTTCAGGATTTCTGTCCGGCTGCTTGACGGTGAGGCGTGCGAACGTGCTCCTTGTTCGCTACAACAAACATAAATTGACCACGCTTCCATGCACCGGTGATGTTCCCATACATTGATCATGATCCCATGCATTTGCTGTTCCCATACCTTGATAAGGTTCCCATACATTGATCATGTTCCTATGCATAGCGTCGCTTAATCAGGTACCACGCAGTCTCCGCACTTATTGCATGGTTTTCAGATCATTGCACGGTTTCCCCAGCTGCTGTCGAGCTCCGCAAGTTTGCAGCAAGTCAACGACGTCACCGCGTCCACTGAGCTTTCTCCGGCTCTTTTTCAATCGTGACCTACATTCCTAACCTAGAAAGCCCAAGTGAACGGTGCACTCAGGTGGCGGCGCAGCCTGCACCAGCGACGGTGGTATTATGGTCTGACCATATTAATGCAAGGCTGAAGAGGAGCCACCATGCATTCCCCACGTGAGTCCGTAACTCGACTTCATCGGACAAGGAAAGTTCAAGTCGGCCCCTGTCCATGTTTAGTGGCAGCCGGTGTGACGTCACCCAGGCGTCGATTCGGGTTCAGCCGATTTCCACGACGGCAAGAAATAATACTTTTCCGAGCGTACTCCTGACTAGCAAGTGTAAGTGATGTGTATGAATTATACGTCATGTGAAAGCTTGTTTCAAGCTATTTCGATAATCGTGGTAAGCTTTCATATGAGCGTTTTTATTATGTAAAATGGTGTTATTTGGACCCATGTTATATCCACCGACACCGTTTAACTTAGCGCCGCTCGGATATCGGTGCCGGGCGTATCCACGCCAAATGGTGACACATACACTGGTCAATGTGATAACCTGTGGCCATTGCACCCGAATTCTGGCTCTAAACCACGCTTAGCCTCCAATCGTCTTCGCGGTGTCCATAACATTTGTGATGCAAGCTGCTGCAAGGCCCCACAAGCTGAACGAATCAGATGCGGCTTTTCTGCAAATTTTCCCACCTGGTTCAAAATGTGAATTTCATGCATCGTTCTCGCTAGTCAATGTGAACGGAGCCGGTAAAGAGTAGACCGGGCGACAGCGACCGGCGCAAATCCATCTCCCCAGTCGCCCGCATCGCCGGCCATCCTTTCCGACCGCGTCCAGCTGTTCCCGCGCCGAACTCGCTGACACAGGCAGCGAGGCACTTTGCATTTAAACATCGACGCGGATGTCTGTCAGTCGCGAATCGTTAGGAGACCAGGGCGGCCGTGTTTCGCGCCACAACGATCGTGGGCTGGGGCCGAACGGAGGCCATTTCTGTGCCGTTTTGTGGCCCGACAGCCGGTCACATGCCATTGCGTTCTCATCCCAAACGTTTCACCACGCGCGTCACAGCTGGATGGATTGCATCAACCGCGGGAGCAAATGAGCGGTGTCGATTGGAACGGAAAGAGAGAGGGCTGGGAACGGAAGTGAAGCTGGAAAAGAGAGAGAGAGAGAGAGAGAGAGAGAGAGAGAGAGAGAGAGAGAGAGAGAGAGAGAGAGAGAGAGAGAGAGAGAGAGAGAGAGAGAGAGGGAGGAGAGGCAGAGGGAGATGGAGATGGAGATGATGGAGAGAGAGAGAGAGAGAGAGAGAGAGGGGGGAGAGAGAGATAGGTGGGGACAGATATGGAGATGGAGATAGAGATAGAGATAGAGATAGAGATAGAGATAGAGAGAGAGAGATAGAGATAGATACAGATATAGAGAGAAAGAAAGGTGGAGGATTTTTACTGATATTGAGGCAGGAAGAGACCGTCAGGAAACAAGTAGACAGTCTGGGAACAGGAGATGGGATAGGGAGAGGAAGGCTGGAGGTGGGGAGGGAGGGGAAACTGGGACAGGGAGAGATAGTCTGCAGGGGACATGAAGAGGAATGCTGGGGAAGAAAATAAGTCCAAAGGACGGAAACGAAGGCGTAGAAGAGATAGAAATAAAGCCACTGGTGAAAAGTCATTTACAGGACGAGCATTGCGCGAGTCGGCATGCATCACTGTATGCAAATGAACATCTGTGATGAGTAGTGATACACAGAAGAATAATCTGCAGCCGAAGACATCCATTATATTTTAGTTGGTGTTGAAAAAACAATATTTTTCATTCCATTGCTTGATATATCTGCTTTTTCATGCTTGTTCCCAATTGCAGTGGGACCGTGTATTTTTGTATTTCATTTAGCAGTGCTATTTAGCTGTGATATTTCGGTGCCGTCTATTTGCCTTGGAAATATTAAGGGTATACTTTGGTGGTTCTTTAAAAAATACAATGGTTTAGCGGCGCCATTTTCGACGCCTGAAATGAATTACTCACGCGGACTTAAAAGCAGCTTCATTTTGCTGCAATGCCTGTCTACCGTGCATAAAAGCATTTTTTTCAACACTATTTTTACTTGTGTTTGTGTTCGTGCGACTTGAACCGTGCCTGCGCCCTCACCCCTGGACCCAATGATATTGGTCTTTGCCGGCACATGTATTCACGTGACTGCCATCGCCGTCGGCTACCTTTCTACCATGACCTTGACCTCTGCCGGCAGGTGTATTCACGTGACTGCCATCGCCGTCGGCTACCTTTCTACCATGACCTTGACCTCTGCCGGCAGGTGTATTCACGTGACCGACATCAGGATCGGCTACCTGTTCACCATGACCTCGCTGACCTCGCTCACCTTGAGGTGGTGTACTTTGGCCTCCAGCACATGTGCTCAATGGGGAATCTGCTCGAACTCAGCTGAGCAGGTGGGTGCCAGACATGGGTAGCCAGTGGAAGAGGTGAGCGAAGCAAAGCCATAGCGAGCATCCTTTTCCCCATGCCTACGATCTATGCGGTTCCCTGCGAGAGAATATCACCGCTCTGTCGTGACCTTTGTTTTAAAAGAAATTGCAGTATATTTGGAACACGTTGCAGGACAACAAATTACGAGCAATCAAGCCATGTCTCGGAGAGTGGCCCTCGTCCTACCGTAGGACGAGGCGGGACGAGGATGTACTCTGCCGCTTTTGGCTGGGGCGCACCCATCCAGCACACCACCATCTGCTCTGTGGGGAGGACAGGCAAACTGTCCTCGATGTCACGCACCGCTGTCAGTGCGTCACGTTCTGATTTGAAGCCCTCTGCCTGCCAATGATCGAAGACGTATTTCTGGAGGTATGCAGTCGCTGTCACTCCGCGATCTCCTGGGTGACCACTCACCAATAGTAACTTCAGGACAACTTATTCGCTTTATCGGATGTCGACTTCACAGCGATTTACACACATGACTGACATACAACACTAGAAGCTCCAAATGACCCGCCCTTAATGTGAAGGTTCGTGTATTACTGTTGGCACCAGTCCTCTTAAGCTGTCCATCTGACATTCTTAGGGCGCTGTATGACCAACGCAGTCGATGCGCCCCTAAACCCAATTAACCAACCAACCGAACACCAGAAGAACTAGCGATGCCCGTCTGGGAGCGATCGGACCTCATGGATGTCGTCATTCGGCGGTGTTGAGCCATGCCCGATTGGCGTGCTGTGCAGACCTAGCTGCAGCGCCAGTCGGGGTGATTGGCGTGCTGTGCAGACTGAGCTGCAGCGCAGGCAGGTGGTGATTGGCGTGCTGTGCAGACTGAGCTGCAGCGCAGGCAGGTGGTGATTGGAGGGTTTAACTGGTCCGTCCCCCTGGCACCGAACAATGTGGACCTTTCGCCGTATTGATGCTCCAGCTCACGACTGGAAAATGGTTCACACGTGGTAAAGCACGCACCCGTGACCTCCTGCCAAAGCCTTGGCTGCCGGACGGACGATTGTGTTGGATTGCACCTACGATCCCGAGCCGGACTGTCCAAACCTGGGTACTGCCTGAATCATGGCAAAGCCCTCGCCACGGCCTTCCTCAGAACTACTGAAGCACTGGAGTAGTATGGCTTGCATATGTAAGTGTGCCGACCTGCGAATGAATTAGCGTAGCTTATAATTGATGACTCACATTTAGTGGCTGCGATGGATAGGCCTACATCTGGGTCATGGTAACAATTAACCTTCTTGCAGGAGCCGCCACCGCGTCGTACATCAACCACATTGTTGTAATGAGTATGTCCACCGCGGCGTTCAGAAACTACATTGCTTTAGTGATTATATTCACCGCGGCGTACAGAAACTACATTGCTTTAGTGATTATGCCCATGGACGCTGTGGACGAATGACCTTCCTCCGTCACCTGCCATGCGCCTCATTTTCTACCGGTGATTCCTCTACCCGTCGCCATAACTTGGTACATTGATCACCAGCACGCTCTCTTTAATATGCATTATACATTCCTGTTTAAAAATGTGCAAGTGTGTAGAGCCGATTAAAACATTGGGGAGGTGGCTATTCGTTTTCTAAGTCGCCTTTGTCTCACAACACCAATGGGGTTTGTGAATAAGGTGGCGGAAGTTGATGGATAGAGCTCTAGCCTCTGATTCATGTTACTGCGCCCATGAAGATGGCAATCATGGATGCCATTTAGTGTCTGTGTCGCGCGCGCATCTGTGGAGAACGACAGGGAAAATTGGTTCACGGCTTGGGGAATGATCATGGTGTGGATATTTTTGTTCTGCTCAGAAGAAGGGAAGAGAAGTAAAAGAAACATATGGGAGATTTTTTCTTGTTGCATTGTTGTGCAACATACTAATTTCCCATCAGTACAGTATGCACGTGAAGACAAACAGTACTTGTCAACAAGGTGAAGCAACACATGAAACTTATCACTTCCTTTTAAGACGTGCCTATTCAAATTTCGACTCATGTTTTCACGTCAGGATCGTAGGTGCCATGGAGGGGCTTCACTTATGACGTCCGACGAAGGGAACTACCCGCCCACATGATATCCAGAGATCAATAAATGATGAACTTTGCTGCTCATGAAAAATCAGACGACACATTTTGTCGCATACACAAATCTTGCAGGCAGCGAAAAGGTGTGCTCCTTTCCAGCAGAAAGTCGTCGAATTTCCGAAATTTTAGAGTACCTCCAATGGCCTTGAACCAAAAAAAAATCGACTTAAAGCCCTCTCGCTGCCCGATCCAGAACCTGTAGCTTGGCGCGGCACCACCCGCTGGCGGCAAATGAACGGTGTGTTCTGCGCGAGCGCCGCAGCTGCACCAAAGGCACGCACCAACAACGGCTGGTGTAGCCCCGTCCCCGCCGTTGGGGACCACAGCTCCGTCCGAGATCTCGGACCGAGATCGGAGACCTAGTCCCCGCAGTGGCCGCATCCCAGCAGCAGAACACTTCCCAGTCTGAGACTGCGCTGACGCCCGAGAACAAATACCAACCGGATATTGAATGCACGCTGTGCATTACAATTGGGACTCATGAAGGAAGGTTTAAAAACAGAGGACTGCCGAATGAATCAAGGTTCCAACACAGTGGACTGCCGCACGAAGCAAGGTTCCAACACAGAGGACTGCCGCATGAAGTAAGGTTCCAACACAGATGACTGCCGCACGAAGCAAGGTTCGAACTCAGAGGACTTCCATACCGGTGCTGATTGCTCTGCCCGTGACTGTGGCGGTCTCAGTCATCTGCTCACGCTCCCGGCCAGCTGCTGACGTTTCCCGGTCAGCTGCTGTGGTCCCGCAATCAGCTACTGACGCTCCCGGTCAGTTGCTGACGCTCGCGGTCAGCTGCTGACGTTTCCCGTCAGCCGCTGACGCTCCCGGTCAGTTGCTGAAGCTCGCGGTCAGCTGCTGACATTTCCCGGCCAGCTGCTGACGCTCCCGTCAGCCGCTGACGCTCCCGGTCAGCTGCTGAAGCTCGCGGTCAGCTGCTGACATTTCCCGGCCAGCTGCTGACGCTCCCGTCAGCCGCTGACGCTCCCGGTCCACTGCTGGGCCCACAGTCAGCTGCTGACGCTCCCGTCAGCTGCTGACATTTCCCGGCCAGCTGCTGACGCTCCCGTCAGCCGCTGACGCTCCCGGTCCACTGCTGGGCCCACAGTCAGCTGCTGATGCTCCCGGCCAGCCGCTGACGCTCCCGTCAGCCGCTGACGCTCCCGGTCCGCTGCTGGGCCCACAGTCAGCTGCTGATGCCCCCGGGCAGTTTTTCCCAACATCCTGCCGTGCACCACGTACGGCGACCTTTCAAAGGTCAGCAGTCTGCTCAATGCGGGGAGGCGGTGGATTGAAATAGCTTAGTCACGCGAGCATTGAGCACCATCCAGCACCAAGTTCAGGCGCCTGTGCCTACCGTGGGCCGCCGCTTTCGCCGTGACTGTCCTCCGTCGACAATGGTGGATCTATAACCCGCTTTGAGTCCAAGTTAAGAAGCCTCCAATAAAAAAAAACACTATCCATGTCTGAACACCTTTGGGTGCAGGAGTCATTTTGAAGCATATTTACCTGAAAAGTGCCTGGATCTCTGAACGTCTGACAGTCGAGATTTGTCTACGCCATAAATGGGCCCATATGGGGGTTCAGAGGACATGACCCTAATATCCCATGGATCTGGCATACTTGTCCCCATCAATGATGAGGTCACAGTACGACAGAGGCGCACCCAGGACGTTCGCAAGGTGGGGAAGGATTCTGTTTTCTAATACATGCTTGGAAACTAGAAGAGACGTTTTATCGAAAGTGGGCGAATAAAATAGATGCAGGCAATATTTTTGGCGCGAAGGTTCAGGGTTCTTCGGATAAAAAACCAATGTCGATGGGAGAAAGTTCAGCCTGCGCTTCCGACTCTACAGCCTCCTGTTTCCGTTAAGGCTGTTTAAAATCCTGAAGGTTCACCCTATTTTGAATGTTTAAGGGAAGCAGAACACAATGTGGGATGGGCTATATTTCCCAATTGTGTCTCTGTCTGCGCTGCACTCCTTGATATATGAATAGTGTCAAGTCGTTGTGTGAAGGGAACCGAAACAAGAGGAGCTGTACGATAAATATCTCCTAATTTAAATTCCTTGGGGAATAATTGCCCCAAAGGGCAAGACGATGTCCAATAGCTTTCCACTGCGGCATGGACTGCTAGCGTATAACATAGTATAGCATAGACAGCTAGCTTATAATACCTAGGCGAATTTTCAATTAGACTTGACACTTCGAAACTGAACTACCTCAAGCGTGTTTATTTCAATTCACGCGAAGGGGCGGATGGTTGACTGCGATGCACTCAGCCCTTCCAGTTGGTTCTTTAACACGCGCACTGGTAGGGAGGGGGGCGAAATCCGCCCATCCCTCCGGTTTTTCGTACATATCTCAAGATTTTACCGGTCCATATACGCCATTTCTTGCGTACCTGCTTCGAAATGTCCGGCGCGTCGGTTAAAGCAAGAAAAACGGAAATCGGCCGATTTTTTTTTTCCAGTTAGAGGCCGTTAAATTCAAAACATTTCGTAACGCCAGACCACAAAAATCGGCGCTGATGCGCTTCCCGTATATTAGTAAAAGGAAAGTGTTCTTGGCAACACTAGCGACTTGTTTGATGTATATTGTTATGCTATATAGTATCAAGGTCATGTTAGGTCACCGAGGTCAAGTCAGGTCAAGTTCATGACAGGTTAATGGAACCAAGCTTGGTCAACTTGAATGTTGTCATAAATGCAAATGACTGTCATGCGATTGATGTCACTTTGCATGTTACTTCCTACACATCCTGAAAACTGCTGTTTGTCATTGTGTACCTAAGCGTTTCCATACTTTATTCATGTACTTCACTACTTTCTTCGCGAAGCCGATTGCGCCGAGCCGCCCGACGGAGCAGTCGGGCTGGCGACCCGGCTCCGGTAGCTGAAACAGGTAACTGACCTGATAATGTGCTGCTATATAGGTGACTTGAGATCAAATTCCGGGTCTGGCATCCTGTATTGCATCATTACTAATGTTCAAAACATCATTAATGCCCATTTTTGAGCATTTAAACACAATCACAGCGATCCATAACAATGACAAGCCAAGCCACACAAAACAAGAAAATGTTGACATATGTGACCTCATTTGACATTGAAGATATTGACTGCAATATCTTGGTCCTGCAATTGGCACATAATAGAGTTCACTATGGTGCTCAATCACCCTGAGAATTTCGTTACTTCAGCTTTAATAGGAGCCGAGATCTTAGGGGGCGGAATCCGCCCCCCCCTCCAGTGCGCGAAATTTTCAGAGGCCCTCCAGGGCGCGTGTTAAGGGGTCGTCACCATCCTTGGGCATACACCTCAGCCGCCTTGTTGTGGAGTGCAGTTTTCACAACGGTCTGCTATGGTGCATTCACCTCAGTCGCCTTGTTGTGGAGTGCAGTTTTCACAACGGTCTGCTATGTGTGCTGCAGTCACAGCGGTCTGCTATGTGTGCTGCAGTCACAACGGTCGGCTATGTGTGCTGCAGTCACAGCGGTCTGCTATGTGTGCTGCAGTCACAAGGTCGGCTATGTGTCGTTAGCGCTATGTGTGCTGCAGTCACAACGGTCGGCTATGTGTGTTGCAGTCACAACGGTCGGCTATGTGTGTTGCAGTCACAACGGTCGGCTATGTGTGCTGCAGTCACAGCGGTCGGCTATGTGTGTTGCAGTCACAACGGTCGGCTATGTGTGTTGCAGTCACAACGGTCGGCTATGTGTGTTGCAGTCACAACGGTCGGCTATGTGTGTTGCAGTCACAACGGTCGGCTATGTGTGTTGCAGTCACAACGGTCGGCTATGTGTGTTGCAGTCACAACGGTCGGCTATGTGTGTTGCAGTCACAGCGGTCGGCTATGTGTGTTGCAGGCTGCACGCAGCTGACCTCCAGCGGTCTTTCCAACCTGATCCAGCTGCGCCACCTGGCGGAGCTCGAGCTCACCAACTGCCCGGGCAGCTCGCCCGACCTGAACGAGTACCTGCGCCAGAACCTGCCGCACTGCTGGGTCTACGACTAGCCGAGGGCTCGAGGCTGGGCCACGGCAACCAGGATCCGGTGATAGCGGCGCAGTGTGGTGCCGGCACCACCGCAGTGGACGCCAGCGGTCCGGCGGGCCTCCGTCAGTGGTCCCAGCCGTACCGACTGCCGACTACCGGCGGTTCGGCGGGCCTCCGTCAGCGGCTTCGAGCCGTCCCGACTGCCGACTGCTGGCGGTTCGGCGCGATCGACTCTGTGTCGCCGCCACGACTCCTTGGTCGGCTGGACGGTGGCGTCGCAGCTGGACTAGCCTCCCGATGGCCGGACCGCCGGTGACAGCAGGTCGGACCGCCAGGTGACAGCAGGTCGGACCGCCAGGTGACAGCAGGTCGGACCGCCAGGTGACAGCAGGTCGGACCGCCAGATGACAGCAGGTCGGACCGCCAGGTGGCAGCAGAGCGGACCGCCTCGCAGAGGGAAGCGTTTGCCGAGCGAGACGCCCGGCGAGCCGGCTCTCCGCACGCCGGCGCTCGGAGACGACGCGGCAGCCGGACTGACGTCCATGAGCGAAGCGACCGACTCACGCTGCTGAGGGCTGCGCTGCGCCGAGAGAGGCCGAGTGCTGAGCGGCGCGGATGGCGGGTAATTCGCGCGCCGCGTGTCGGGCGGGCCGCCGAAGGTGCGGCTGTCGTCGCGCCACCGCTCGTCTCCGCCACTGTCAGTACTGGTGAGCTCCGTGAGATCGCCGGGTGTGTCGCAGAGTGGCCGGCAGAACCGGCGCTGAAAACCGTTGCGTGCGGAGGCGACCCCCGCGTGCCGTGTGCGTGCGTCTTGCTCGTCTGGTTCTCCTGTCGGCCACGATTTGCATGAACTGCCGTCGGTCGTGATTTGCGTGAACTACCGTCGGCCGTGCGGTAGCTCGTGGTGTCACAAATCACGTCACGTGGGAGTGAAGAGGCGCCCTGCGCAGAAAGGCGGCTGCGACCGGTGTCAGCTACATTCCCAACCGCGGTGTAGTTTGATTTTGTGTTGTGCAGGTGTCGCTACTGTGGTCGCCTAGTGCTATAGGTGGTACCGCTGTGGGTTCCTGTGATGTCGCCAGGTTAAGTCACAACAGTTTCTGTCATCCCTCGTGTGTTTGGCGCGCTTTTCCGTACCGTTTCGTTTTTTTGTTCCGTCCTATTCATACTGTCAGCGGTGGCCAATCAGATGTCAGCGGCAATTTCCCGCAGCCAATCGGCGGCCGACGCGGATATCGCAATGACGTCACCCTGATAGATTGCCAGTCTGGCAGCTCCCGATGGCCTCGCGTTGCCCGCCTGGCAGCTTTGAGCCACCACTGACCTACGGTCACGGTAGCGGTCGGTCAGGGATTGACCTCTCACGTGACCTAACAGTAGAGACGTCTGCTCCCAGCCCCCCCCCCCCATGTTTGACAGTTGGGTGTGAAATTTTCCACCCGATATTTTTCAGAAATGTGGATTCTGGCGGCACTTGGAACACTCGAAATGGAATTTGCGGGATGGATACCGTGAATAAATGAATTCCGAAAACATTCAAGAATTCATGCCGACTGGGCCGTATTCTGTCCGCCAAAATCCATGCATTTTCGACGTCTCATTATATATTTAAAGCGGCCAAATCGGGTTCAGAAATTGACGAATCCGTATATTTGTCATGGGGAGACTGATCACAGGAAAGCATGTTTGGGCGTTATTCGCGTGCCTGATGGAAGCACGTTTGACATTTCGGTCTAACATTTTTTAACCGTAATTTTTCACAAATGTGGCATCTGACAGCACTTGGAACACTAGAAATTGAATTTGCGGGGGAGATACGGTGAGTAAATGAATTCCGAAAACATTGAAGATACCATGTCGACTGGGACGTATTCTGTGTGGCAAGTTCCATGCATTTTGGAGATCGCAATATATTTTTTTCAAGCGGCTAAATCCGGTTGAGAAATTGGTGAATGAGCATATTTGTCCTAGGGAAGCTCATCACAGGAAAGCATGTTTAGCCGTTAATTTCGTGACTGATGGAAGCCTGTTTGACAGTTTGGTCTGAATTTTTTCACTCGTAATTTTTCACAAATGTGGCTTCTGACGGCACTTGGAACAATCGATTTTGAATATTAGGGACGGATTCGGTAAATAAATGAAATTATAAATGATTGATGATTTCTTACTCCCTGGGGCCTATTCTGTTCGGTAAGTACCGTGCATTTCGGACAGCTCATTACCTTTTTTATAGCGTTTAAACTGGTTTCAGAAATTGAAGACTTATAATAATTATACAAAGGTAGCTGACACGGGAAAGCATTTTTGCGCTTTGTTCGCGTGCCTGATGGAAGCATGTTTGAAACTTGGGTCTGAAATTTTCACCCGTTATTTTTCACAAACCTGGATTCTGGCGGCACTTCGAACAATCGAAATTGAGTTTGCGGGAGGGATCCGGACGACAAAAGAATTCCGAATACAATGAAAATTTCATGCCGACTGGGCCGTATTCTGTCCGGCAAGTTCCATGCATTTCGGACGTCTCATTATATCTTTAAAGCGGCCAAATCGGGTTATGAAATTGACGAATCAGTATATTTGTCCTGGGGAAGCTGATCACAGGAACGCATGTTTGGGCGTTGTTCGCGTGCCGGATGGAAGCATGTGGAAAACATAGAAGATTTCATGCCGACTGGGCCGTATTCTGTCCGCCAAGTTCCATGCATTTTGCACATCTCATTATACTTTTTAAGCGGACAAGTCGGGTTGAGAAATTGACGAGTCCGTATATTTTCATGGGGAAGCTGATCACAGGAAAGCATATTTGGGTGTCGTTCGTGTGCCTCATGGAAGCATGTATGACATTTGTGTCCGAAATTTTTGCACCGGTTATTTTTCACGAAGGTGGCTTCTCGTGGCACTTGGAACACTCCAAATTGAATTTGCGGGAGGGAAGGGAAGGGAACCGTATATTTGTCATGGGGAGGCTGATCACAGGAAAGCATGTTTGGGCGTTATTCGCGTGCCTCATGGAAGCATGTTTGCCATTCGGGTCTGAACTTTTTGACCCTATATTTTTCGCAAATGTGGCTACTGGAGGCACTTGGAACAAACGACCTTTAATGTGCGGGATGGATACGGTGAGCAAACGAATTCCGAAAACATTGAATATTTCATGGTGACGGGCGTATTTGTCCTGGGGAAGCTGATCACACGAAAGCATGCGTGGGCGTTGTTCGCGTGCCTGATGGAAGAATGTTTGACATGTATGTCTGATAGTTTCTACTCGTCAGAATGTTTGACATGTATGTCTGACAGTTTCTACTACATGTATGTTTGACATGTATGTCTGATAGTTTCTACTACATGTATGTTTGACATGTATGTCTGATAGTTTCTACTCGTCAGAATGTTTGACATGTATGTCTGATAGTTTCTACTCGTCAGGATGTTTGACATGTATGTCTGATAGTTTCTACTCGTCAGAATGTTTGACATGTATGTCTGATAGTTTCTACTCGTCAGAATGTTTGACATGTATGTCTGATAGTTTCTACTCGTCAGAACGTTTGACATGTATGTCTGATAGTTTCTACTACATGTATGTTTGACATGTATGTCTGACAGTTTCTACTACATGTATGTTTGACATGTATGTCTGATGGTTTCTACTCGTCAGAACGTTTGACATGTATGTCTGATAGTTTCTACTACATGTATGTTTGACATGTATGTCTGATAGTTTCTACTGGTCAGAATGTTTGACATGTATGTCTGACAGTTTCTACTCGTCAGAATGTTTGACATGTATGTCTGACAGTTTCTACTCGTCAGAATGTTTGACATGTATGTCTGACAGTTTCTACTACATGTATGTTTGACATGTATGTCTGATAGTTTCTACTCGTCAGAATGTTTGACATGTATGTCTGACAGTTTCTACTACATGTATGTTTGACATGTATGTCTGATGGTTTCTACTCGTCAGAACGTTTGACATGTATGTCTGATAGTTTCTACTACATGTATGTTTGACATGTATGTCTGATAGTTTCTACTCGTCAGAATGTTTGACATGTATGTCTGACAGTTTCTACTCGTCAGAATGTTTGACATGTATGTCTGACAGTTTCTACTCGTCAGAATGTTTGACATGTATGTCTGACAGTTTCTACTACATGTATGTTTGACATGTATGTCTGATAGTTTCTACTCGTCAGAATGTTTGACATGTATGTCTGACAGTTTCTACTACATGTATGTTTGACATGTATGTCTGATGGTTTCTACTCGTCAGAACGTTTGACATGTATGTCTGATAGTTTCTACTACATGTATGTTTGACATGTATGTCTGATAGTTTCTACTCGTCAGAATGTTTGACATGTATGTCTGACAGTTTCTACTCGTCAGAATGTTTGACATGTATGTCTGACAGTTTCTACTCGTCAGAATGTTTGACATGTATGTCTGACAGTTTCTACTACATGTATGTTTGACATGTATGTCTGATAGTTTCTACTACATGTATGTTTGACATGTATGTCTGATAGTTTCTACTGTCAGAATGTTTGACATGTATGTCTGATAGTTTCTACTACATGTATGTTTGACATGTATGTCTGATAGTTTCTACTGTCAGAATGTTTGACATGTATGTCTGATAGTTTCTACTACATGTATGTTTGACATGTATGTCTGATAGTTTCTACTGTCAGAATGTTTGACATGTATGTCTGATAGTTTCTACTACATGTATGTTTGACATGTATGTCTGATAGTTTCTACTGTCAGAATGTTTGACATGTATGTCTGATAGTTTCTACTCGTCAGAATGTTTGACATGTATGTCTGACAGTTTCTACTACATGTATGTTTGACATGTATGTCTGACAGTTTCTACTACATGTATGTTTGACATGTATGTCTGACAGTTTCTACTACATGTATGTTTGACATGTATGTCTGATAGTTTCTACTCGTCAGAATGTTTGACATGTATGTCTGATAGTTTCTACTACATGTATGTTTGACATGTATGTCTGATAGTTTCTACTCGTCAGAATGTTTGACATGTATGTCTGATAGTTTCTACTCGTCAGAATGTTTGACATGTATGTCTGACAGTTTCTACTACATGTATGTTTGACATGTATGTCTGACAGTTTCTACTACATGTATGTTTGACATGTATGTCTGATAGTTTCTACTCGTCAGAATGTTTGACATGTATGTCTGATAGTTTCTACTCGTCAGAATGTTTGACATGTATGTCTGACAGTTTCTACTACATGTATGTTTGACATGTATGTCTGACAGTTTCTACTACATGTATGTTTGACATGTATGTCTGATAGTTTCTACTCGTCAGAATGTTTGACATGTATGTCTGATAGTTTCTACTACATGTATGTTTGACATGTATGTCTGATAGTTTCTACTCGTCAGAATGTTTGACATGTATGTCTGACAGTTTCTACTACATGTATGTTTGACATGTATGTCTGATAGTTTCTACTCGTCAGAACGTTTGACATGTATGTCTGATAGTTTCTACTACATGTATGTTTGACATGTATGTCTGATAGTTTCTACTCGTCAGAATGTTTGACATGTATGTCTGATAGTTTCTACTCGTCAGAATGTTTGACATGTATGTCTGACAGTTTCTACTACATGTATGTTTGACATGTATGTCTGACAGTTTCTACTACATGTATGTTTGACATGTATGTCTGATAGTTTCTACTCGTCAGAATGTTTGACATGTATGTCTGATAGTTTCTACTCGTCAGAATGTTTGACATGTATGTCTGACAGTTTCTACTACATGTATGTTTGACATGTATGTCTGACAGTTTCTACTACATGTATGTTTGACATGTATGTCTGACCGTTTCTACTACATGTATGTTTGACATGTATGTCTGATAGTTTCTACTCGTCAGAATGTTTGACATGTATGTCTGATAGTTTCTACTACATGTATGTTTGACATGTATGTCTGATAGTTTCTACTCTTCAGAATGTTTGACATGTATGTCTGACAGTTTCTACTACATGTATGTTTGACATGTATGTCTGACAGTTTCTACTACATGTATGTTTGACATGTATGTCTGATAGTTTCTACTCGTCAGAATGTTTGACATGTATGTCTGATAGTTTCTACTACATGTATGTTTGACATGTATGTCTGATAGTTTCTACTGTCAGAATGTTTGACATGTATGTCTGAGAGTTTCTACTACATGTATGTTTGACATGTATGTCTGATAGTTTCTACTCGTCAGAATGTTTGACATGTATGTCTGACAGTTTCTACTACATGTATGTTTGACATGTATGTCTGATAGTTTCTACTCGTCAGAACGTTTGACATGTATGTCTGATAGTTTCTACTACATGTATGTTTGACATGTATGTCTGATAGTTTCTACTCGTCAGAATGTTTGACATGTATGTCTGATAGTTTCTACTCGTCAGAATGTTTGACATGTATGTCTGACAGTTTCTACTACATGTATGTTTGACATGTATGTCTGACAGTTTCTACTACATGTATGTTTGACATGTATGTCTGATAGTTTCTACTCGTCAGAATGTTTGACATGTATGTCTGATAGTTTCTACTCGTCAGAATGTTTGACATGTATGTCTGACAGTTTCTACTACATGTATGTTTGACATGTATGTCTGACAGTTTCTACTACATGTATGTTTGACATGTATGTCTGATAGTTTCTACTCGTCAGAATGTTTGACATGTATGTCTGATAGTTTCTACTACATGTATGTTTGACATGTATGTCTGATAGTTTCTACTCGTCAGAATGTTTGACATGTATGTCTGACAGTTTCTACTACATGTATGTTTGACATGTATGTCTGACAGTTTCTACTACATGTATGTTTGACATGTATGTCTGATAGTTTCTACTCGTCAGAATGTTTGACATGTATGTCTGATAGTTTCTACTACATGTATGTTTGACATGTATGTCTGATAGTTTCTACTCGTCAGAATGTTTGACATGTATGTCTGATAGTTTCTACTACATGTATGTTTGACATGTATGTCTGATAGTTTCTACTCGTCAGAATGTTTGACATGTATGTCTGACAGTTTCTACTACATGTATGTTTGACATGTATGTCTGATAGTTTCTACTCGTCAGAACGTTTGACATGTATGTCTGATAGTTTCTACTACATGTATGTTTGACATGTATGTCTGATAGTTTCTACTCGTCAGAATGTTTGACATGTATGTCTGATAGTTTCTACTCGTCAGAATGTTTGACATGTATGTCTGACAGTTTCTACTACATGTATGTTTGACATGTATGTCTGACAGTTTCTACTACATGTATGTTTGACATGTATGTCTGATAGTTTCTACTCGTCAGAATGTTTGACATGTATGTCTGATAGTTTCTACTCGTCAGAATGTTTGACATGTATGTCTGACAGTTTCTACTACATGTCTGTTTGACATGTATGTCTGACAGTTTCTACTACATGTATGTTTGACGTGTATGTCTGATAGTTTCTACTCGTCAGAATGTTTGACATGTATGTCTGATAGTTTCTACTACATGTATGTTTGACATGTATGTCTGATAGTTTCTACTCGTCAGAATGTTTGACATGTATGTCTGACAGTTTCTACTACATGTATGTTTGACATGTATGTCTGACAGTTTCTACTACATGTATGTTTGACATGTATGTCTGATAGTTTCTACTCGTCAGAATGTTTGACATGTATATCTGATAGTTTCTACTACATGTATGTTTGACATGTATGTCTGATAGTTTCTACTCGTCAGAATGTTTGACATGTATGTCTGACAGTTTCTACTACATGTATGTTTGACATGTATGTCTGACAGTTTCTACTACATGTATGTTTGACATGTATGTCTGACAGTTTCTACTACATGTATGTTTGACATGTATGTCTGACAGTTTCTACTCGTCAGAATGTTTGACATGTATGTCTGATAGTTTCTACTACATGTATGTTTGACATGTATGTCTGATAGTTTCTACTCGTCAGAATGTTTGACATGTATGTCTGATAGTTTCTACTCGTCAGAATGTTTGACATGTATGTCTGATAGTTTCTACTCGTCAGAATGTTTGACATGTATGTCTGACAGTTTCTACTACATGTATGTTTGACATGTATGTCTGACAGTTTCTACTACATGTATGTTTGACATGTATGTCTGACAGTTTCTACTACATGTATGTTTGACATGTATGTCTGACAGTTTCTACTACATGTATTTTTGACATGTATGTCTGATAGTTTCGTCATTTTTCACCACCGTGGCTTCGGACGGCACGTGGAACAATCGAATTTGAAGGTGAGGGACGGATTCGATTCATAAAAGAAACTCGAAATGATTGAATACTTCTTACTTCCCGGGGCATATTTTGTCCGGCAAGTACCATGCATTTTGGAAAGCTCATTGCGTTTTTATAGCGGCTAAATCAGGTTGAGAAATTGCCGAATTAGAATATTTATACAGCTGGACACGGGATAGCATCATTGCGCTTTGTTCGCATGCCTGATGGAAGCATGTTTGAAAATTGGGTGTGAAATTTTTCACCCGTTATTTTTCAGAAATGTGGATTCTGGCGCACTTGGAACACACGAAATTGAATTTGCGGGCGGGATACGGTGAGTAAATGAATTTCGAAAACATTGAAGATTTCATACCGACTGGGTCATATTCTGTCCGTCAAGTTCCATGCATTTTGTACGTATTATTATATTTTTTAAGTGGCTAATTTGTGTTGAGATATTGACGAATCAGTATATGTGTCCTGGGCAAGCTGATCACTGGAAAGGATGTTTGGGCGTTGTTCGCGTGCATGATGGAAGCATGTTTGACATTTGGGTCTGAAAATTTTCACTCGTTATTTTTCACAAATCCGGCTTTTGGCGGCACTTGGAACAATCGATTTCGAATATCCGGCACCGATGCGCTGAATAAACGAAATACGAAAAGATTGAATATTTCTTACTTCCCGGAGCCTATTCTATCCAGCAAGTTTGATGCAATTTGGACTTCTCATTATATGTTTTTAGCGGCTAAATCGGGTTGAGAAATTGACGATTCAGTATATTTTTTCCCGGGGAGCTGATCACAGGAAAGCATGTTTGGGCGTCGTTCGCGTGCCTCATGGAAACATGTTTGACATTTGGGTCTGACATTTCTTCACCCGTTATTTTTAACAAATGTGGCTTCTGACGGAACTTGGAACAATCGATGTTGAATGCCAGGGACGGATTCGGTGAATAAACGAAATTCGAAAATGTTGAAGATTTCTTACTTCCCGGGGCCTATTCTGTCCGGCAAGTACCATCCATTCTGGACAGCTCATTATTTTTTTTAAAGCGGCTATATTGGGTTGAGAAATTCACAAATTATAATATTTATCTAATGGTAGGTGATCACTGGAAAGCATCTTTTCGCTTTGTTCGCGTGCCTGATGGAAGCATGTTTGACATTTGGGTCGGAAATTTTTCACTCGTTCTTTTTCACAAATCTGGCTTTCGGCGGAACTAGGAACAATCGATTTTGAATTTGCCGGACGCATACGGTTAACAAACGAATTCGTAAAACATTGAAGAATTCATGCCGACTGGGGCGCCATCTGTCCGGCAAGTTCCATGCATTTTGGACTTCTCATTATATTTTTTAAGCGGCTAAATCGGTTTGATAAATTTACGAATCAGTATATTTGTCCTGGGGAAGCCGACCACAGGAAATCATATTTTGGCCTTGTTCGCGTTCCTGATGGAAGCATGCTTGACATTTGGGTCTGACATTATCCACTCGATATTTTTCACAAATGTGGCTTCTGACGGCGCTTGGAATAATCGATTTTGAATGTGCGGGACGGATGCCGTGAATAAACGAAACACGAAATATTGAAGATTTCTGACCTCCCGGGCCTATTCTGTCTGGCAAGTACCATCCATTCTGGACAGCTCATTATTTTTTCTCAAGCGGCTATATTGGGTTGAGAAATTGACGAATTAGAATATTTCTATAATAGTAGCTGATCACTGGAAAGCATCTCTTCGCTTTGTTCGCGTGCCTGATGGAAGCATGTTTGACATTTGGGTCTGAAATTTGTCACCCGTGATTTTTCACAAATCTGTCTTTTGGAGGCACTTGGAACAATCGATTTCGAATTTGCGGTACGAATGCGCTGAATAAACGAAATTCGAAAAGATTGAAGATTTCTTACTTCCACGGGGCCTATTCTATCCGGCAAGTACCATGCATTTTGGACAGATCATTACTTTTTTAAAGTAGGTAATTCGGGTCCAGAAATTGACTACTTGTCTATGTAATATTTGTCATGGGGAAGCTGATCACAGGAAAGCATGTTTGGGCGTTATTCGCCCGCCTGATGGAAGCATGTTTGACATTTGGTTTTGAAATTGTTCACCCTATATTTTTCACAAATATGCCTTCTGATGGCAATTGGAACAATCGATTTTGTATGTGCGGGACGGAAACGGTGAATAACGAAATTCGAAAAGAATGAAACTTTCTTCCTTTCCGGGGCCTATTCTATCCGGCAAGTACCATGCATTTTGACAGCTCATTACTTTTTTAAACCAAGTAAGTCTGGTTGAGAAATTGACTACTTAGAATATCTCTCCAAGGGTAGCTAAACACGGGAAAGCATCTTTGCGCTTTGTACGCGTGCCTGATGGAAACATGTTTGACATTTGGGTCTGAAATTTTTCACTCGTTATTTTTCACAAATCTGGCTTCTGGCGGCACTTGGAACACTCGAAATGGAATTTGCGGGAGGGATGCGGAGAACAAACGAATTCCGATTACAACGAAGATTTCATGCCGACTTGACCGTATTCTGTCCAGCAAGTTCCATGCATTTTGGACGTCTTATTATATTTTTTAAGCGACCAAACCTGGTTGAGAAATTCACGATTCCGTATGTTTGTCATGGGAAGCTGATCACAGGAAAACATGTTTGGGCGTCGTTCGCTGCCTCATGGAAGCATGTTTGACATTTTGGTCTGACTTTTTCACCCATTATTTTTCACGAAGGTGGCTTCTGGCGGCACTTGGAACACTGGATATTGAATTTGCAGGAGGGATACGGTGAATAAACTAATTCCGAAAACATTGAAGATTTCATGCCGGCTGTTCGGTTCTGTTCGGTATTCGGTATTGGACTGTATTCTGTTCGGCAAGTTCCATGCATTTTGGACATTTCAATATATTTTTCAAACGCATAATTGGGTTGAGAAATTGAGGACTTAGTATATTTGTCCTGGGGAACCTGATTACAGGAAAGCATGTTTGGACGTTGTTCGCGTGCCTGATGGAAGCATGTTTGACATTAGGGACCGAAATTTTTCAACCGTTATTTTTCACAAATGTGGCTTCTGGCGGCACTTGGAACACTCGAAATTAAATTTGCGGGAGGGGGGATACGGTGAACAAACGAATTTTGAAAACATTGAAGATTTCATGCCGACTGGAGCGTATTCTGTCCGGCAAGTTCCATGCATTTTGGACGTCTCATTACACTTTTTAAGCGGCCAAATCGGGTTGAGACATTGACGAATCCGTATATTTGTCACGGGGAAGCTGATCACAGGAAAGCATGTTTGGGCGTACTTAGGCGCTGCCTCATGGAATGATGTTTGACATTTGGGTATGAATTTTTTCACCCATTATTTTTCACGAAGGTGGCTTCTGGCGGCATTTGGGACACTCGATATTGAATTTATGGGAGGGATACGGTGAACAAAGCGAATTCCGAAACATTGAAGAGTTCATGCCGACTGGGGCATATTCTTTCCGGCAAGTACCATGCATTTTGGGCAGCTCAGTACTGTTTTTTAACGCGGCTGAATTGGGTTGAGAAATTGACAAATTCGAATATTTCTACAAGGGTAGCTGAACATGGGAAAGCATCTTTGTGCTTTATTTGCGCGCATGATGGAAGAATGTTTGACATTTTGGTCTGAAATTTTTAACCCATTATTTTTCACAATTGAGGCTACTGGAGGCACTTGGAACAATCGACTTTGAACTTGCGGGAGGGATACGATGAAGAAAAAAAACCAATTCCGAAAACATTCATGAATTCATGCCGACGGGGGCCGGCATGTGGAACAATCGAATTTGAATGTGAGGGACGGATTCGATTCATAAAAGAAATTTGAAAAGATTGAAGAGTTCTTTCTTCCCGGGGCCTATTCTGTCCGGCAAGTACCAACTTTCTCAACCCGATTTAGCCGCTTGAAATATATAATGAGACGTCCAAATTGCATGGAACTTGCCGGACAGAATACGCTCGAGGCGGCATGAAATCTTCAATGTTTTCGAAATTCATTTATTCACCGTATCCCTCCCGTAAATTCAATTTCGAGTGTTCCAAGTGCCGCCAGAAGCCACATTTGTGAAAAATAATGGTTGAAAAATTGCGGTCCCTAATGTCAAACATGCTTCCATCAGGTACGCGAACAAAGCGCAAAGATGTTGTTTGTTCAGCTAACCTTGGAGAAATATTCTAAGTCGTCAATTTCTCAACCCGATTTAGCCGCTTGAAAAAAGTAATGAGCTGTCAAAAATGCCCGACTTGCCGGACAGAATATGCCACGGGAGGTAAGAAATCTTGAATCTTATCAGATGTCGTTTATTCATCGCATTCGTCCCGCACACTCAACGTCGATTGTTCCGCCGGAAGCCACATTTGTGGAAAAATAATTGGTGCAAAATTTCAGACCCAAAGGTCAAACAAGCTTCGCTTGGCTGTCCGACGTCTGACGCACCGGAGGCGCACCTGACCGCTGTGTCCAGCTCTTGGCTCATCACCATCGGACGCGGCCGGCTCCAAGTGCCACAGACCTGGTGGATGGCAGTGGTAGACAAGTTTAATTCTGATTCCTGTTCCATCATGAGCCGAACCTGCACCGGCGATGTCGGCATCGTGGGGCGCCTGGTAGGCGTCATCAGCAGTCGGCAGCCGAGGCTAGATGTCCGTGTGACACGAAGGCTGGCTCGCGTTAGGCTGCATGTGCACATCGGCTGGTTGCGCAAGAACTCTGTTCGGCACAGCGCAGAGAGGCGGGCAGCTGAACAGGTGCGCCAGCATGCCACCAGCCAGCGATTATAGGATGTCAACCCCCACACTGCCGGTGATCTGTCACCGCCTCTGCTATGTATTGTGTCGTGTCGGCCGGTTCTACACTTTTCTTTTCTCCGTGTTTGCTTGTGCCGCTGTGATCAGGGGCGGACTGGCGACGCTACCTGTGCCTGCCCGTCCTGGCGGCACAGGACTGGCACTGCTCTCGTGTTGCCCGGTTCAGCCGCTTTATTAGCGTATTCTGCTGTTGCGGCTGTGACCATTGACGGGTTGGCGGCACTCCCTATACCAGCCCGTCTCGGCTCTAGTATTACTATGGGGCAGATGTGGCGCATGCCACTTCATTGTTGCTGATATATATGATCTGGCCTATCCGCATTGATTTGAATGAACCACATACAAAGTGCCCATTGCTCCACGAACTTTGATTTCGATCCTCCATCCGTGCTCTGAACCAGAACCAGCACAACAGCCGACTAGGTCTTCTACACCGACGTGTGGGAGTGTTTTGGAATGATCCAGATTTAATCCTGGATGCACTGCTAGGGAATGCCACCAGTGCATGCCTGACCGCTTTCGTTGCCCAATGTTTTCAGTCCGTCCGCCGAACGTAGCCTGCTAATTAAAGTGGAACCTTACATACTTTTGGGAGGGTTAGCCCCCATTAAAACTGGCGTGAGCCACATCCTTCCTCCCCAATAACTTCAGATTTTAACATGTGGCAGTAATGCATTTGAGGAAGCTTCAAATACCATAAATCTAAGGTCGTATCAAAAAGCTAGAGACGCTGTGAAGCAGAAAACCAGAGCAGCAAAGCGAGCAAAAGAATTGGATTTGGCTAGGAACTGTAATGGGGACAGCAAAACGTTCTTTAGTTTCTACAAGCTAAGCAAAGTTCAAGCACAATTGGTCCACTGGGAGTAAATGGGATTATGTTGAGTGAGGATTGTGAGATGGTTGAGGAACTGAGCAAGCAGCTTAAATCAGTGCTTACGTTGGAGGATGTGACTAGTCTGCCAACCGTGAACCACAGTTCAGTGACAGGTGATCAGATACACGATGTTGATTTCATTGATAGTGATGTTGTTTTCAATTATATCAGGAAAATATTGCCAAACAAGGCAGCAGGACCTGATGGAATTTATGCTAAGGTATTGCGGGAAGCTAAAAAGGAACTGGCAATTCCACTAGTATAATATTTTGTAGATCAGTTTCACAAAATAAAATTCCAACAGATTTGAAAAGGGCAAATGTAGTTCCTATTTTCAAGAAAGGAGAAAGAGGGAAAGTTGAAACCATAGGCCAGTAAGCCTCACATCCCTAGTCTACAAGGTACTTGAACCAATTATCAAGGATAGAATAGTTAGTTTTCTGGAAGGAAACAGATTGATTCAAGATACTCAACATGGATTTAGAAAAGGGCCATCGTGTCTCCCAAATATCTTAGACTTTTTGAATTTTGCTACAGAACAATTTGATCAGGGAAATCAGGTAGATGTAGCATATCTTTACTTTAGTAAGGGCTTTGACAAGGTACCCCATAAACGGTTAATGATGCAGGTCCATGGTATTGCAGGTAGCATCCTAAAATGGATAGAGTTGTGGCTTTCAGATAGACAGCAGAGAGTGATGCTAAATGGTACAAAGTCATCATGGCAAAATGTTCTTATTAGAGTCCCCCAAGGTTCAGTACCGGGGCCACTATTGTTCGTTATATTTGTAAATAACATTAAAAGTGGCCTAAGCAGTAAGGTTTTGAAATTTGCGGATGATTTGAAGGTCTTTAGGGCAATAACAGGGAACAATGAGCAGGTCTTGCTGCAGAAAGACTTAGACGAGCTTGTGAAGTGGTCCGAAAAATGGCAAATGAAATTTAATTTTGATAAGTGCAAAATCATACATGTACGTAGGCAGCATATGAAGGCTCCGTACTTGATGGGCGGCCAAGTACTATCAGTGACTCAGCAGAAGAACTTAGGTGTTATTTTGAACACAAAATTGGGGGCATCAGAACAGACCAAAGAAGCTAGGAAGAAGGCACTAGGAATGCTTGGGGAAATAAATAGGAATGTATTATACAAAAGTGAGGAAGTCATCAGGAAGCTTTACTGTGCATATGTCAGGCCACATTTGGAATACTGTGTCCAAGCTTGGTCTCCTAGTTATGAGAAAGATTGTTGGCTTTTATAGAAAGTACAAAAGAGGGCAACTAAAATTGTTAATGGTATAGGCAACCTGGCATATGAGGAAACATTGAAGAAATTGAATATGTTTTCACTTAGATATAGAAGGCTGAGAGGAGATCTCATCGAGGTCTTTAAAATTGTTTATGGTCAGGAACAAGGATATCTGGCAGGGAAATATTTAAACTGAACAGAAATGATGCTATTAGAGGTCATCAATTCCAAATGAAAGTTAATCACAGCAGGACAATGTTAAGACAGTCTTTCTTCACCAACAGGGTAGTAGAACACTGGAACCAGCTGCCAGAAACCATTGTCAGTAGCAACACACTGAACATCTTTAAAAACAGCATAGACAATCATTATAAGAATAGGGGGCTTGTTTTTCTGTATTCCAGGGAGGGTTGATGGCCGGATTTGGTGGGCAACTGGTTCAGTGTCCCACTGTCCAGAGTGCAACCAAGAATGGCTCTTGTGGCTCATAGTTGCACTGATCTTTTATGTCTTATGTCTAATGGGGCCTCTCAACTGAAGGTCTTCTGTTTCCTCGCTGCTTTGCGTGCTCCCAATCATTTTCTAGAAGTTCCACCCCTCCTGCTGAGCTGTCACGGAGGCTTACAAATTCCCAATAAAAAGGAGTGTCTGGCTTTCACGCGCTCCGTATGGTCCTGTCGATCTGAAAATTAACAATTGTCCACTTCCTTGCTCTCTAAACCAGCGGCGTTGCCACATGTCATGGACAGAGTAATGAAAAGGTGTTTCGGTCAATTAATTTTATCATGCAACACCGTAAGCCGAACCTTAAATTTGATGCGGATTGGGAGACTAGCTCCCCCCCCCCCCCCCCCCCCCACCTGGTACCATCGTACCGATGCCCACTCAGATATGTCTGCACTGCATCTTGCCGCGGAAGGATGTTAATTCTCTGCCCTATTTGACCTGTCCTACCTGTCCTGACAATTTGAAGGTTCTTTCGGGGTATAATTTGCATATAAATGGTATTGGAGATCTTATCCAGGACAGCAATGCTCTAAATCTACACCTCTTAAAAAGCAAGCCCTCTATTCTTATAATGATTGTCTATGCTGTTTTTAAAGATGTTCAGTGTGCTGCTACTGACAATGGTTTCTGGCACCTGGTTCCAGTGTTGACCTTCACCTCTTAAACCCTCAGTTTCTTTCCCGTAGTGCACATTCGTTGCATAATTTGGCAGCGTATTAACGTCTGGACCCGAGTTGTGTGTAACCTTGTTGACGTCATTTAAGGACCTGAGCAGAAAGCTGCCTAGTAGGGATGACGCCACCTGGTATATATCGTCCTTGGTACAACGTGCTTTTGCGGGCTGCCATTTCGTTGGTTCTCATGTGTGATTGATTTCATTTTGGAAACGCTGGAAAGTTGACAAGAATGAGCGCCTCCCTTGTTCGAAGGGGCCTGGAACTTTTCAGTGAAGATCTGGATGACACAGTTGGTGAGTTAAGTAGGTAGGTAGGCACCTATTTAGGTAGGCACTACCAGACTAATGTAGGGCAGCTTGACAAGTTGCATAGTGAATTTAAGCAACAGTTGGTGTGGAATAGGTGAACCAGTGATAGATTATTCGTGAAATAGGGTGGAATATACCACTTTTTGGATGCTCAGTCAACATCCTTCTCCAAGAAGTAATGACATCCTACTCCTTGATGCGTGCTTATGAAGTCTTCATATATCACAGTATCCAATTTATAAAGACAAAAGACATAAAAGATCAGTGCAACTATGAGCCACAAGGGCCCTTCTTGGTTGCACTTGGTACACTGAACCAGTTGCCCACCAAATCTGTCAATCAACCCTCCCTGGAATACAGAAAAACAAACCCCCTATTCTTATAATGATTGTCTATGCCATTTTTAAAGATGTTCAGTGTGTTGCTACTGATAATTGTTCCTGGAAGCTGGTTCCAGTGTTCTACTACCCTGTTGGTGAAGAAAGACTGTCTTAACCTTGTCCTGCTGTGATTAACTTTAATTTGGAATTGATGACCTCTAATTGCATCATTTCTGTTAAATTCAAACATTTCCCTTAGATATCCCTGCTCCTGACCATGAACAAATTTAAAAACCTATAAGTATTATGGGTAAATTTTTCTTAAATGGTGTTTTAGGAATTGCAGGAGTTTTTTTCTCGGAATATCATGTTTATGAACGTGATTCGGAAGATGCGATCACTCGTTTTCTCTGTAAATGCTTCCTTTTCAATTTGAACGATGACGTCATAGTCACGTCGGTACGGTATGATGACGTCATAGGCATGGGACAGGCTTCGATTGGCTAACGCTACAAACGTTCACATACCTTAATGAGATGGTCCCGGCTTTATCTAACCACAGATTAATAAAACACACAACTTGCCATGGTTCCAGGCGGGTTCCGTCGAGAAAAGTTCCTTTGTAGTCGCTTACACGAACCCACACCTCTTCTTCTCCTTCCTTCTGGCGACACAAAACGTCTCGGTGCACTCCCACCGATGCCTACTCTCCTGCAACCTGCAGGCCTTGGAACACTTAGAGCAGACAACTCCGGCAGGAAGAACTCCATGGCGTTTAAGGAAGTCTAAGCTCGCTTGGTTGTCCTTATAGCAAAGTTTGATTATATCATATGGCACTGGATCACAACCTACACACACCGAAGCCATTTTCGAACGGTTGACCTCAGTGACCCCTGTGACCCGGTCTCGTCTATCCTCACGACTTCCAACACATAGTATGATAATTCATAATTAAATAGGAAAATCTAACCTAACCTAACCTAACCTAACATAATACAATCTACTCTTATCTAAACTAATATAAACTCATTTTAATTTAAAAACAAGCGTAATGTTTATCGTGACGGACCGCGAAGTGATATTTAAAAGAGTGTGCTTCTGCTCGGTCTTGTCCAACAAGCATTATGATAATTAATAATTAAATAGGACAACCTAACCTAACGTAATACAATCTACTCTTATCTAAACTAATATAAACTTATATATTATAATTTCAAAACAAGCGTAATATTTATCGTGACGTCATCCGTACATCACGCCCGGAAGCCGTGCTCCGCTTAGTTTTTCCGGTGTTGCGGTGAAATAATGGTGGTGTCATCTATGTGCCAAAGAGGCGGAAATTAAGCATTTTTGACGTGAAAGTGTTGAATCAACTGCAGTGTAGGATTTCCATATTTTTTCCTTGGTAGTGGAGTACATAATTTTTTAACTGGAGTACAAAATGTTGAGCTGGAATACAAAAATAGCAATGCACTTGCCGACAATTAACCTTGTTTTAATGGGGCTGAAAACCAATGTTAGCATTGTTGTATGCATAAACATCTTGGCAAAGATCCATGTCCAAAATTTTGCTGCAGTAAAAAAATGAGGAGTTGTCCATAATTAGGTAGCATTGCTTTAATGGAATTACAAATCAATGTTAGCATTTCATGCTGTTACATGCTCAACAATTACACGTTTTACCACACCAGAATTTTACATGGGACACAAGTAAGACTCACTGGGCAATAATGTAGTGCATCATGCCTTGAACCCTTTTTAAAAATGGGAATAACTTGTGAGGTTTTCTAACTATCAGGAAGACTTCCAGTAGAAAGATGAGTTTAAAATGATGAAAATGGTTTTACAAGCTCCTCACAGCAAGATACAATTAACTGGGGATGGACCCCATCAGTGGACCCTGGGAGGGATGGCGGGCACCACGAGGAATCGAAACCCATGACAACCGCCGAGCCAAGGCTTTACACCATTCCACCTTCACCACCAACCTCTGCACCAGACAAACAAAACCTTCTGGCTGATCTATTTACAACAGGGGAGAAAAACCAGGCGTGGCAAACACCACAGCCAACCCCTACTTCTCTGAACAATGGTCTCTATCGTGCGCCACTTCCTGCCACACTCGCCAGTGTGATCCAAACTTATGGAAATACGACTTCACATCTCATGATGACAATCGACAGAGAGTGAAACCGAATGGGCACACTTAGCTATCACTGCCAGTACACATTTGGGTACCCACACCACAAACCTAAAAAATAATCAACCCACAAACACTCACCAACTCCATCAGCCCGTCCCTCCCAACAGTTGTCAAAGATGTACTGGAAAATAGAGCCGGGTCTGATTCGCTTACCCCAGCGGTAGAACTACGGCGGATTACCGGGCCGGCAACAGATGGGTCGGAGTAAAATCGGAACAGGTATTACAGACCCTTCACTGACACTGATGAACTCCAAATGCAGTTATATTTCAAGGCGCACAATTTATCTTAGCACTGATTTCAAAAATATTATTGGACAGTCATTCATAAGTTCACAAATGGCATTGGTTTCTTGGTGTTGCCACCTCGGAGAACTTCATTGCTCCAAAGCCACTTTGAGGAAATATAAAGTGACTTTTTTTTGCATTGAATGGGCTCATGGTGTCTAAAAAAGTTGTCTCTTTAACAAAATGACCTTCGATTGCGCATTCAAAGCATCTTAATTGCCAAACGGGGCCTGAAATATTTACTCCGGCGATACCAAGTACCGCCAGTTTTGCCAACTAGGGATATTTGCCCATGACTCAGAATAATAAATATTGAATAAATGTTGATTAATATAAATGCATAATATATAACAATAAATATTGATAAATGTTGAATAAATATTGAATAAATATTGAATAAATATTGAATAAACATTGAATACATATTTAATTAAGTATTGACGATATAGTGACACAAAAGTAGGATCTTCTCACATGACGTCACATGCCGCAGTTGTAACTGGACAGCGGAGACGTTTTTAGCGCAACACCGAGAAACATGTCTTGGTATGGCATGCTATACAGGCTGTACGCGTTTCAAAGTTTTGTTATGGTCGACAGGGATTGTTGGTGAATGGGCGCATACGGACTGCTGAAACTGCTAGTTGTTTTCAGGTATGGACTTAGAGTGGTAGAACTCAACCAAACAATGTTGTTCTTCCTTTTCCCTTCTGGAGTACAAAATATTTCATTTTGTCCAGTCACAATCCTGGAGTACAAAATTTATTGGTATGCATGACACCAACAAACGCCAGTTTTTCCAACACTGATCAACTGTGTGAAGTGTTGAATGTCCCTTTAATCACGTCTGAGAAGTGCCAGGTGAGGGATGGATAAATTATGCAACAAACAACAGCGGTGTGGCATATATGGCGCATTATAGATATTATTGCTAAGATTAACCGAGACGTAAGCATTTATGGAGAAAACGAATGATCGCATCTTCCGAATCACGTTAATAAACATGATATTCCGGGACAAAAATCCGAAAATTCCCAAAACACCCTTTAAGACAGAAATACCGTATCATGTTCATGCTCTCGATATGGAATGGTAATGCATGAACATTTCACAACTCAATTTTAGGTACAGGGATTACCTAAACTGTGATATGGCATATAATGCCTGTTTATAGCATAAGTATTATTCTCCCTATCTGGAATTAGTTCTTCCTAAATTATGAATCTCAAAACAAATGATTAAGCTATAGTCATAAGTACCTACCTACACCATTGGCTCAAATTTGAGTATAAAAGACATCAGTCATTTTAAGTGACACTAATTCCATGGCAAATTTTGACATCCTATTGTGCTTGTTTCAACATCTTGCACCTAATGAAAAACCATTATTTTAACCCTGAGGTGAACCAAGTAAGTAGGTATAGTGCTAAAAGCTTATAAGCAAGATCTGGGCCACCCATCATCTAATATGTTCTTGAATCCTTTTGGGTGCATGTTATTTCCAGTATTATTGCAGTTTAAAGTATCCATCAGACACGTTTGACACATTTTACCTCCATGAAGCAAGCAAAGAGATTAGTTTAATATAACGAAGAATGGCTCTTAGATGCTCCTGGGTTTTAGACATTGTGTGTAAATAAAATATACAACCTTCAATATACCAGGAGGTGCTGAGTTTACATCAAAAGTAATGATAAAGGTTTTACTTTATTGCTCAACGTTTCGGCCAGGGGCCATCGTCAGGAGTCCTGACGGTGGCCCCTGGCCAAAACGTTCATTACTTTTGATGTTAACTCAGCACCTCCTGGTATATTGAAGGTCGTATATTTTATTTACACACAAAGAGATTAGGTTTGACTAGGTTTATGTTCTGAAGGTGGTTAAGATGATAGGACCACTTATTTTCTGTGTAAATTTTTTTTTTTATTTTGAAAAATGTTCCAACTTGAAAAACCTAAACTTGAACTAACCAAACCTAACCCATTTGCTTTGCTTTATGGAGGCAAGTGCATGCAAAAACATTTCTTGTTACCATCTTAACCCACCCCATCTTCCTGGTCATATCCTCACGTCCTGTCTCAGGGGGTTGATACAACCCCCCCCTCTAATCTCCAAACAAAGTGTTGCACAAAAACGAAAGAGGTGTCATCAGAAAGTGCTCAGGACCAGGGATATCAAGTAAACGTTTGAATTTAACGGAAATGATGCAATTGGAGGTCATCAATTCAACCATTAAAGTTAATCACAGCAGGACAAGGTTCACACAGTCTTTCTTCACCAACAGTGTAGTAGAACACTGGAACCAGCTGCCAGAAACCATTGTCAGTAGCAGCACACTGAACATCTTTAAAAACAGCATAGACAATCATAAGAATAGAGGGCTTGCTTTTTGGTATTCCAGAGAGGGCTGATCAATGGGCACCTGGTTCAGTGTCCAGGGTGCAACCAAGAATGGCCCTTGTGGCTCATAGTTGCATTGATCTTTTATGTCTATGTCTAACGAGTTGGGCGTGACACCACCCCCAAAATTTTATCCCCCAAAAGTGATGTCACTAGGTGGCCTAGGTTTTCATGACTTACATCATGCTTTTGGCTCTGGGGAGTTCACTTTGGGGGAGATTTGACAAACAATTTTTTTGGAATCAGAAAAGTAAGGCAAAATCGACCATGACCATAACATTTTTACCCACCCAAAAAATCAATATTTGTTTTGAAATTTCAAAATTTTGAGTTCAGTTGTCTTTATTTTTTCTTTTTCTAATGGGTAGAGCAGACCAAAAAACGTTCGAAGTCATTTGAAGCATTAAGCTTGTCTACCACTAACATCCACAAGGTCTGTGGCATGTAGAGCAGGCGTCGTCTGATGGTGATGAGCCAAGAGCTGGGCACAGCTGTCAGGAGCACCTCTTGGTGCATAAGACGTCGGATAGCTAAGCGCTGCATTGACAAAATGAGGAAACTTTCTCCCAGGGAATGGTGGTTTTATTATTATTAGCATTACATAGTGGTTGTTGGTGGATGTTTCAGATGTGAATATATGAGTAGCTGGTGTCCCTACTATGCTGTTCATTGTATGAAAATGTGATCATAGATTGGGAGCCTAACCAACCATTTGAAGAGGTGCTTTGTATGTGTTTCTCCTGGAATTTTTGAAGGTAGCACTTCATGAACATACCTGTTATGACCAATAGTTGGCTATCTGCTATATTTGATGCAACACACATCATATTGTCTTAATATTTTGGTTTGTGTGGGAAAAATGAAGACAAGGGATAAATATGGAGATGTCATACCATTCCCTAACACATTTTGAGGTTGGCATCAGAAAGTATATCATGCTCAAATATTTAGAAATACCTAATCCCACATAGTGTGCACTGCGCTTAAAATCTTCAACAGCATATTGCATATTTTCTTATATATTATGACCTATACAAAGTACTTATATAAGTATTGTCTGATGTTATATGTAATGCATGTTTATGCATGGGTTGATATGCATGTGCACACTAGCAATCTTTCCGCAGGTTCCAAGAGAACGGAGAAGACAAACACCATCCCAGAATCATCAACTAATAAGACAGGTGTTAAGAAGCGCAATCAAACTGGACGAAGAAAATATTCGAAAGGTTAGTCTGATGTTCTAAACATTGCCAGGTTTTAAAGCTTCACTATCAGTTGTGCTAACTTTACCGGGCAGTCGGGAATTACGATCAGGGGTGAAGGAACTATTTCAAGAGCAGGAACAAGAGCCTTTTAAATGTTGTTCCTTGTCATGTAAGCATGACATTTAGTCTAAAGCCTATCCAGTGTTGAAGGAGCATGGTAGCTGCAACCATGCTCCTCTGTTGCTACACTACTGTTTCATGTTTTAACCTGAAAACCCCAGCCATATGATGCAATCATTGCACATATTTATTTGCATATGCTTTATTTTCCATAAACTACTGCAAGCCTATGCAGATGAATTATATGTACGTGGAGCGCAATTAACCAGATGGTGAGTCATCAATTAGTGCCAAAATTAAACATGCAATATGCCCAGATTCATTTTAGTTTGGCTTTCTAGGCAACAATTTCTCAAAGGTGAAAAGTCTTCAAGATCAGAAACAAGGAGCTTGTTTTTTCCATGAACCCAGCTTTCCTCAATGAAAGTAGGCAAAATAACAGTTGAGTTGCAACAGCTTAACTATGGGCGCCAAATGACCGTGTAGTCCGCGCGCCCTTAAGCCCAAATAATCATCATTCAACAGCTTAACTAGCGTGAAGCTTGCATATCTAAGTTCAGTATTTACATGATATCGGTGATCGTAATTTAACACCAAAATGCCTTAATTCGGACCAACTGCATTGTCTGCACAGGTGTTCTGTTTTGTTCGAAACGTTCGGCCAATGCATACTTGCTGCTACTGCTATATACTTATATTTGTATGTGGTATATTGTTACGAGCGAGAAGTTCGACCGGGTCTATGTCGTGCGTGTGTGACAAGTTAATTTAGCGATTCAACCACGAGACATGACCTGACCTTACCGAACGTGACCTAACCTGACATTCACACCTTTCAACTACAACTTATTTCTAATGTCATTCAACGTCTCACAATCGAAAGGTTGTGGGTTTTAGTCTCACCTGTCGCTACTCTTCGCCCGCGACCAATCGGCGTGAGAGATTGGCGACGCTACATGACTCAACGGTCGACGTGTCGTAAAACCAATAACCAACCTAATGTCATTCAAAGTGCATGCTATATTTTACTTAGAATTGGACCTAACGTTTCATATGTTGTGTAGAATTAGCCTGTGTTGTGCTTATGAACCTGCGAAACAATAGTACGTCTTAAGCACTTGCAATTCGTTTTTTCTTCAAAGAGTGGATGCTATAGCGGTAATTATCACCCACCTAATTGGCTGGCACTCATGTTTCCACAAGTCTCTAAGAGATTAAATGGTCCGTTCATAACGGTACCATGTCGGATCCTTTGCTGGCATCATGGGAGTCGAATAGCCTGTCTCCTGTCCAAGCCTGCCCAGCACTTCCACGGTGCCTTATACTTCCAAGTTTGATAATACATTGACGCTGCTATATCTCTGTGCTATTTGCATTGTGTGCGCTGTAACGTGATTAAGTGATACATACTTACACTTGCACATCCGCTTACACACGCAGGCGCGCGCGCGCACTCGCTATATGCTTCTGGTCTTAGCGTTGTGTGCGTTGTAATGTGATTAAATGGTACAAACATGCACGTACACACGCACACATCCGTGCGCACACGCCGACGCTCCGCCCGCACGCGCACACGCAATCGCAATCGCGCTCGCACTTACACGTATATGCGAGCACGCAAGCATGTGCGCACGCACAGTGTGCACCATCTGGTTCCTCAATGCTCGAAGCCGTGCAGACAATCGTGCATTGCCTCCCCTGCAATCGGCTCCATGAAACGTCAGCGGTCAGCGCCAAGTTGAGCATGCTAGTGGCATTGGTCCTGAATATAATACATATGTAGAAATAGCTTGTAGACATAATTGAATGTAATACAAAGGTTAGGAACCTTGTAGTGGTGCAACTGTGGAAAGCAGCTATCAAAATAATTGTATGGGTGTATCTAAAGGAAGGAACTCCACATGCGTCATACTGTCTATTCTGGAAGAAACAACGAACTTTTTTTGCCAACGAGAACACCGGTACAACAATATGAAATCCTTAACATTAAATGGTTTCACAATTGTGTTCGGATATTGCAATTGTTTATAACGTTGCTGGTACGAAAATGTCCGAAGTTTCTGATGTGCTGCCGTCACTATAGTGACCCCCTTTCATGTCGGGAAGCTTGATGTATTTTATTTGTGGCACCCGTTGAACTGCTGGGACAAATGTATCCATTCCCCCACACTAATCATGACAGTGAATGGAATTATGTTCCTTTGACACGATTTAAGCGGATGACATTATGCCATGTGGATATATTTTTATTTCGGGACTGACTATTTCATCTAACTTTTGATATAATGACCTTCAGTAATATTGGGTGTTTCTTTTTCTTCAGCTGAGTTGACTGTCAAAGGAAAGAAAGTCAAGTCATCTTTGGAAAAATACAACCAGCGCAAGGCTCAAGATAACACAGCTAGCGCTATTAAGTTTCTGCAGCTTCTGGGCAGCAAGAAGACAGATAAATCGATTGTTGAGAAGGTGCGTATTGGAGAAGTGACCCTCGCTTGCGGTAAAACGTCGCGTGTATTGCTCGGAAATGCACAATGATCATAATTGGGAGCTTGGCTGGTACTACATGGAATATACACGTGAAGATTAATTAGTCGCGTGATATAATGTGATGCGATATGGTCATCAACTCGTGGCTTCTCGCCAAATTGCAGCAACTACTACACCATTTAAAACAGTCTTCACCACACTAGAGCTATTTTTTTCAGGACCGAAATGGTGGTATTAGTGGGCACATGACTTGGGAAAAATATGCTAAATTGAGCAGCGAAAATAGAGCGGTTTTTAACGCCAATGTATTACGTTTGTATTTAGTTACTGAAATATATATCCTAGGATAACAAGGTTGTTTTTATGGTGTATTAATCGCCCCAGTATAATTTTATACATGTTAGTATATATATATATATATATATATATATATATATATATATATATATATATATATATATATATATATATATATCGCGAGAAGACATATATGCAGGCAGCGTTACAAATCGAGCTTGGCTGGCAGTGACGCTGGCCTGCTTGCATTTGCCGTTTTCGGCGCAGACACCGCCTCGCCATTCACTTCAGCATCTCGCCGCCAGGTGTCCGAATATCAGCATCGACGCACCGCCAAACCGCCGCCCACCGAACCGAAGAAGTCCGAGCCGAAGTCGTGTTTCTCGGAAGCCGACTTCGCCCGGTTCGAACGTGAACATTTTGTCGGTCAGCGTAAGCGGCCTGGTGTGACACCAGCCCCGCACACGTAGTGCCATGTGCGGAGTGCCCGTGCATCTGAAGCTGACGATCTATTAGTGACTGTCTGGTGACCAGTCCGCGCCGCCCGCTTTCGTTGTGGGGCCTGTCGACGCGGCCGAGCAGGCGGCGAGCGGCTCCCTGGTCTGCCGAGTATTCACCGGGTGGCAGTCGGTAGGTAGTGCTTCGGTCGGATCCGTGGTAGTCTGCTATGCTCGGCTGCCCTGAGCTTGTGTCCTGTTCGACCAGCGCCACCGTCTCACTGTCGTCATCTCGTTGGACCCTCTCCCTTGACCTGTTCAGTTCCGCTATCGCCGGTGGCGGACGCCGACAAAGTTACGCCAGGTGACGCTGACAACGCCTGCGCTAGGTGACGCCAAGTTACGCCAGGTGGCGCTGACAACGCTGCGCTAGGTGACGCTGGGAACGCCTGCGCTAGTTGACGCTGGGAGCGCCTGCGCCAGGTGACGCTGACAACGCCTGCGCTAGGTGACGCTGACAACGCCTGCGCTAGGTGACGCTGACAACGCCTGCGCTAGGTGACGCTGACAACGCCTGCGCTAGGTGACGCTGACAACGCCTGCGCTAGGTGACGCTGGGAACGCCTGCGCTAGTTGACGCTGGGAGCGCCTGCGCTAGGTGACGCTGGGAACGCCTGCGCTAGTTGACGCTGACAACTCCTGCGCTAGGTGACGCTGAGAACTCCTGCGCTAGGTGACGCTGACAACGCCTGCGCTAGGTGACGCTGAGAACTCCTGCGCTAGGCGAGGCCATCACCATCTCCGTTGTGTCGAGTCCCGCCGTGCCGTCGGACCGCCATGTCCGGCTGGCTGGTAGTGGCCCTCTCGGGCGCCACGTGCGGCGGAAAAACCACCTTGGCGCGTCGCCTGCACGCCGACAACCCGAACTCTGCGCTGGTCCAGCAGGACGAGTACTTCCTGTCTGAGGATGACCCGCGCCACGTGTCGGCACCCGGCTTACCCCACTACAACTGGGACACGCTCTCGGCTCTCGATATGGACCGTATGGTGGCGGACGTCGACCTCCTCCTGTCGCGGCCATGTCCGTTCCGGGCACGAGACGTACCGTCTTCTCTTGTCGATGACACCACAGCACCTGGCGATGGCAATCAGTGTCTTCCTCAAGGATACATAGATGATGGGGAAAAGACAACCAGTAATGGTGTGGAGCCTAACGACGGTCCCGTGGCAATGCGCCTCGCTGATGACGTCAGAATTACAGCTGGGGTCAGGGATCACCACGGTCGGACACTCGCCGGTGTGAAAGATGGCATCGTTAAGCCGACCACCGATCATCTTTCCCATTTGTCTACGGCTGAAGTCAGGGCAGCCACAGTTCACATCAAAACATCAGCCGATATCCCTGAGCATCTCGTAGCTACCCACGCTGTCACTCACAGCCACGTGACACCAGAACCACCTCTCGATGCTGAGCACACCCACCCGCTCTCTGCCACCACCACATCTTTGAGTGACTTAGCTCGTGCCACAGCGCCTGGCCCAGCTCTGCTCATACTCGAAGGGTTCCTGTTGCTGGCCGACGCGCGCCTGCGCGACCGCTCCGACGTCATGTGCTTCGTCACACTGTCGCGCTCCGAGTGCTGGGCACGCCGGTGCCGGCGCCGGTATGACCCGCCCGATGTCCCCGGGTATTTCGAAGCGTGCGTGTGGCCCGAGTATGAAAGGAACCTTGCCGAGCTGCGGCGGAAGGGCGACGTCAGGGTCGTCTATCTGGACGGCGACGCCACGCCAGACGAGCTATATGAGAGGGTGGTGGCCGAGGTGGAGCGCGTGAGCCGCCACAGGTGAGGGCGACGCCACGCCAGACGAGCTATATGAGAGGGTGGTGGCCTGAGGTGGAGCGCGTGGCTACCACAGGTGACGGCAGGGGTCTGGGGAATAATGCGCGCAATGTATACGTCGTTCGTGACTTGCCACCAGGTGTAAGCCAGTGGCATATTGCTGCACATTTACTACCGAGCGATGTCCCTGTTACTTCCCTCCGCCGACGTATGATACACTGACGCGTACGCCCGCTATACATGATGTGTATATTGCATTCACTGCACATGCCACGAGTAGGATATGCCTATCGTTATGTTATATGAGGACCATACGAGTACCGTATGTTCGTGTTTGATGGTGCGGTTTCATTTGGGACTGTGTTCCTTAAACTTCTTTGTGTTTGAACAGTCAACAGTCGGTGAAATATATGCATTCCAGACGATCTACGTGTTACGCATAAGACGATTTAACACAGGTAATATTGAAAAGTAGTAGTTGCATTTCAACCACTTCACGATGCCGTTTTTAAAACTCCGGTATGATTTCTATATCCCCGATAACACGGGCGCCGTTTCAAGGAAGGTGTTCCACGAATCATGTCACTGGCGTTCAATTTCTTCAGCGATGGCCAAGTTTGGTTCGCAGGGGCGCTTGCTATCAAGAACTGCGTGCATTTTTCTTATGACTGGGCCTCCCTTTCGGTGAGGAGGCGCTGGGCTCAGTCATGGAGGCGCATTTATGATTTTCAGATGCGATTGCGAGGAGCACTTTCCCAAAGTGCTGCTCTCATAATCCGCCCCTGTGTGTTGGGTCCTGCCTCACCCGCAATGGTGGTTTTCAGAAGTTGACAAGATAAATATTGCTTGCCCATGCTTGGAAACTGTGATGTGTTGACAGCACATGCCACTTTGTACACGCCCAGTAGCCACTTGCCCACTCAATCATTAATTTGACCCCTGAATCAAACCGAAGCTTAACCATTGGGCCCATTGGTGTACACTAGATCAGACCAAATATCTTTAGTTGATTACTGCGATTGCCGAGTAACGATCGAGTTATGTGGCACGGTTTAAATACTATTTTGGTTTAGTGGAAAGTAGTTTTGTGGTTTCCTTATGATAATGAAGTCTACACTGACACCTATCCTACTTCACCACATCGCAGTGGTGCAAACCGTGGGGCGAGAAGTGTCCGCAACGTCAATGTCCGCAGACGAATCGGCCAGTCACATATAGTCGTATCCTCCTCTCACCCATAACCCTGCTCAAAATCGATGGCAAAGCCATCCAAGTGGTTAAAAGTTTCAAATTCTTGGGACTAAATTTTGACGAAAACTTACCTTCAACACACACACGCAGCACTTTCAACTCGAAGAGATGCACGAAGTGCGTCAACATACTCCGTGCACTTGCAGGCACAGACGGACAGAGACAGAGAACCCTACTACGACTCGCTCATTCATGCGATCCATCCTTGAATACAACAGCATCACCTTTGCCACCATTTCACAAAACCAGAACAAAAAGTTAGAAACCATTCAAACCAACTGCACCAGAGCAGCTACAGGAGCTCTCAGCGCCACATCGATAGCTAGTCTTCTAGTAAACTCAAACACGTCTCCCCTCCGCTTCAGGATAGCTGTGCCTTCACGACAGTAAAATCAAATCCATTGAAATCATCCGGCACAACGCTGCTTTACGCCTGACAGATTCGGCGAGAGTCGATTTGGGTTCCAGACTTCCACCATATGGTGTTCAAATTGCCACAGCATTCTCAGATCTTAACCTCGCAATGCCAACAACTGTAGCTCGATCGCCCACTAAGCCATTCTGGATCCTCAGTCAACCAAAGGTCAAGTACTTGCTCCCGGAAAAGAAATTGTGTATCACATCGTCGGAAATTATTGTACCTTCCACAAAGCCGCCGATGACAGCGATCGCACAGTTCGCGGATGGGTCGAAACACAAGGTCAAGGTAGGCATCGGCATCACCAGGCCAGGCATTAGGCTTTCCAAGCGTCTACCGGATAACTTATCCATCCACTCCGCTGAAGCACTGGCCATTCTACCGCTATCTCTATCCTCAAGAGGCGTAAAGCTAACATGAGCCGATTTGCTTTCCAATTGGTAATAAATGATTACCTGGCGATGCCGTCGGACGCAGGTCGACATGAGCCGACTTGCTCTAAAAAAAAGTAACAACGTAAAACGACCACCTACAGGAACTATCGGACGTAGGTGAGCCGATTTACCCTGCAATCCATGACGTAAAACGGTTATCCCATAGGTACAGCGGACGTAGATGAGCCGAATTGCCAAACGCCGTACTAACGCCACTGACAACTCTACATGAAAGCATGTTTCGACTAACCCGTTGCTAACGACTGACATGCGGCGGCCGGCGTGATGGGCGGTGTGGACAATTACCTCCTTGTCCGCAGCGTAAAGACCCTTTAGTGCTCTTCGACAACAGTAGACTAATGCCGGTACCTTGGCAAAATCAACTGCTCGTCACTCAAAATCACCCTCCCCCACCCCAACTACAAATTATATTATGGAGGAGCAAAGTAAAACTGACATAATTTAGGCACCCGAGAGATGTTTTCCGCCCAACCCCCGCCTTCAGCACTCGAACGTCGCATACACTATAACGTAAAGCTCCCGTAACGTAAATGTACACTTCCAAGTCAACGGGAAGTGACCTCAGGAAGATGTTGAGAGCCCTTGGCTGGCTAACGTGAAGAGCTTCTTGATCGATGGAGTGGCCCCGGATAGTTCGAAGGACCTCCGGGCTAATGGGGATGGTCCCGAGCCAAAATGAGGGGCCCCTGGGCCCTCGGCGGAGCCCAAGCCGAAGAAAAGGCCCCTGACCTGATGTACAGGCCCCAGCGTTTGAAATGGGCCCTCCGGTTTGTCGAAAAAGGCCCTGGGTCGTCAAAGAGGGCCCCTGAGACGATGGAAGGGGTTCCTGTTGCCGGAGAGGACCTAGAGATGGTCGGAAATGGTCCTTGGACCGACGGTTGGAGCCCAAACCGTGCAAGGGCCCTTTTCCTAATGTCAGTATCCCAAGCTGGTGAAAGAAGGCCTCCGGTCAGACAGAGGAGACCCTGGATCACTGAGGAGGGTCCCTGTGCCGACTAGTCGCGGGAGGACCCCAGCCATCGGAGAGGGCCTAGAGCCGGTATGAAGGGCCCCTGGGCCGAGGTGGCCGAAGCCGCACAGGTGACCCCTCGCGTGAAAGAGGAGGTACAAGCTCGTGAGGGGACTCCGGCCGCACGGAGTGTCCTGAGCCGTGAAAGATGGTCTCTGAGCTAACGGATGGACCCCGGGTCGGACGTGCAGAGGCCCTGATTGGCTTTGGCCCACGCTGGTGGGGAGGTACTCAGGGCTTACAGCGGACCTCAGGCCGATAAAGAGGCTCCCGAGCTACGAGACGATCCGGACCGAATCGCGGACGGTTCGCGGTGCTATGTGAAGGGCCTCTAATCCCATAGAGGATTCCGGGCTGTTAAAAGCAGTGGCGTTTCCAAGGGGTAAGGGGTACCCGCTCCCTATAGCGAGTCTAATAGGCCATCCAGGCGACCGCCCCGAGGGGCAGATGTATCACGGAGGAAAAACACATCTAACCGATTGTGTGGAAGGGACACTTGAGACCTGAAGACGTCCACCTAGCAAGCTAGGTGAGGTGTAGGTGTGAAGGGCCGCGAAGACGAGAGATGGCCCACCCGAGAGCTGGAGTGCCCATGTCAGCTGGAAAGAGCAGTCTCAGCTGGAATGGGCACCTAATAGCCGAGGAATAAACAGCGCACCTGAAGGTCACAGAGGGCTGGGATGCTCTTTGGGTTTGAAAGGGCCATGAGGGATGAGCAGTGCCACTAAGAGCTGAAGAGGACTAGTGGGGGCCCATGTTAGATATGACGTTCCCCCGAAAAGAGAGCTAGACAGGACTATTGAGTACTGATGGGTCCCTAGAAGCAGGAGAAGGCCTCTGGGGGAGGGATGAAGAGGATCTCGTGAGAGTCAGAGGCCTGGACTTGGATTATTCTGGTGTTCAGAGCGGTTCCTGATGGATGAACAAGGTCCCCTGGAAGATAATAATAAAAAAAATCCCCGTTGTCTGGCGATTTATGTGAGGAATACCTCAGAGCTAGAATGTTCTTGAAACCACAACAGCTGTCGATAACTAAGAAGGGCCCTAACAGCTTGAGAGTGCCATTGAGGGCTAACAGAGCATCCTGGAAGCTAAGGAGGGTCCCTAAGGCTAACAATGTTTGTGAGGAATTTTGAGGGCCAGCGCCAAAGCTAGAAAGCTAGAAGCTAGAAATACTGTCAAGGACTGGGAAAGGCCCCTAACAGCTGGGGAGGATCCCTGCCGATTGAAAATGGTACTTGAGCTCTAGAGAGGACTGTACTGGGATGCTCAAAAGGCTTGTAAGGGGTCCGTATGAGAAGAACAGGACCCCATGAGATACAAAGAGAATCCCTAAAGGAAAACGATGGTTGTGAGGAATACTGAAGACCAGTTTCAGAGCTAGAATGTCCTTACCAGCCCGGAAGACTGTCGAGGACTGGAGAGTTCCTCTGATAGCTAGAACGGACCGGACTGTGATGCTCCGAATGCTTAGGAGGAACACTGAGTGATGGACAGAGCCACGCAGGAGCCAGGGAGAGTTCCGAGAGCTGGCGATGTTTGGTAGAAATTGTGGGTCCGGTCTCGGAGCTGCAACGATTCCCCTGAAAGCTAGGCAGGTTTGTCGAGGACTGGGAATGGCCCATGCAAGTTTGAGACGGCTCTTGACGGATGAGTGGGTCCCTTGCGAGCAAGAGAGGACTGGACTGGGATGTTCCTGAGCTTTGGGGATAGACATGTGATGGATCGGGGCCCTCTGAAAGCCAAGAGAGACCTTGAGAACTGGCGATGGGTTCGAGGAGTACGGAGGGCTATCCTCAGAGATAAGATACCTGTGACGTCACAGCCCTCTTGGCGCTGACGACCGCCCACGCCGCTGCAGCTGTCCCGGTGGCCTGGCCACAGCCGCTCCCAGCTGTCCCGGTGGCCTGGCCACAGCCGCTCCCAGCTGTCCCGGTGGCCTGGCCACAGCCGCTCCCAGCTGTCCCGGTGGCCTGGCCACAGCCGCTCCCAGCTGTCCCGGTGGCCTGGCCACAGCCGCTCCCAGCTGTCCCGGTGGCCTGGCCACAGCCGCTCCCAGCTGTCCCGGTGGCCTGACCACAGCCGCTCCCAGCTGTCCCGGTGGCCTGGCCACAGCCGCTCCCAGCTGTCCCGGTGGCCTGGCCACAGCCGCTCCCAGCTGTCCCGGTGGCCTGGCCACAGCTGCTCCCAGCTGTCCCGGTGGCCTGGCCACAGCTGCTCCCAGCTGTCCCGGTGGCCTGGCCACAGCCGCTCCCAGCTGTCCCGGTGGCCTGGCCACAGCTGCTCCCAGCTGTCTCGGTGGCCTGGCCACAGCTGCTCCCAGCTGTCCCGGTGGCCTGGCCACAGCTGCTCCCAGCTGTCCCGGTGGCCTGGCCACAGCTGCTCCCAGCTGTCTCGGTGGCCTGGCCACAGCTGCTCCCAGCTGTCCCGGTGGCCTGGCCACAGCTGCTCCCAGCTGTCTCGGTGGCCTGGCCACAGCTGCTCCCAGCTGTCCCGGTGGCCTGGCCACAGCCGCTCCCAGCTGTCCCGGTGGCCTGGCCACAGCCGCTCCCAGCTGTCCCGGTGGCCTGGCCACAGCTGCTCCCAGCTGTCCCGGTGGCCTGGCCACAGCTGCTCCCAGCTGTCCCGGTGGCCTGGCCACAGCCGCTCCCAGCTGTCTCGGTGGCCTGGCCACAGCTGCTCCCAGCTGTCCCGGTGGCCTGGCCACAGCTGCTCCCAGCTGTCTCGGTGGCCTGGCCACAGCTGCTCCCAGCTGTCTCGGTGGCCTGGCCACAGCTGCTCCCAGCTGTCTCGGTGGCCTGGCCACAGCTGCTCCCAGCTGTCCCGGTGGCCTGGCCACAGCTGCTCCCAGCTGTCTCGGTGGCCTGGCCACAGCTGCTCCCAGCTGTCCCGGTGGCCTGGCCACAGCCGCTCCCAGCTGTCCCGGTGGCCTGGCCACAGCTGCTCCCAGCTGTCCCGGTGGCCTGGCCACAGCCGCTCCCAGCTGTCCCGGTGGCCTGGCCACAGCTGCTCCCAGCTGTCTCGGTGGCCTGGCCACAGCTGCTCCCAGCTGTCCCGGTGGCCTGGCCACAGCTGCTCCCAGCTGTCTCGGTGGCCTGGCCACAGCTGCTCCCAGCTGTCCCGGTGGCCTGGCCACAGCCGCTCCCAGCTGTCCCGGTGGCCTGGCCACAGCCGCTCCCAGCTGTCCCGGTGGCCTGGCCACAGCCGCTCCAGTATCTACGGTCACCCGGGCGGCGGCGAAATAGACGGCCCAGCGATAGCCGGGATGACGGCCGCTCGAGCAGTGCCAAATGCTTCGCCTTGGATCCAAGGGACACCGGTTCAGCAAAAAGGAAGACAAAATCATGTGCAGGGTGCTGTGTGCTGGTCAGTTTTGTTGCAGTCCTTCCGCTGTCCCCAAATCTTGCTCTTATTTTCTCCACTGGTATTCACGCCTCATTTTGAGAAAGTATGAGTGTCTAAAAGGCGAATCAATGTGGGCCTCGCCATTATTACGGACACCCTATGTCTGAACGTAGCGTATAACAGAACGAAGCAATTGTGTCCGTGGAGATGAGCGTATTTGTATTAGCAATACGTATTTGTACTCCAGGTCCTGAAATTCGTGGCAGCGTTCCAGATGTGCTAATGTCCCTTTATTTTCCGCAGTATGTTTTGTTTTCTTGATTGTTGTCAGCAGTGAAATTGTTTCTTTTTCTTTCTCGTCTTTACCGGACTATTGGATTTTGATTGTAAGACTCACATTGGGCACGCCAGCGCGGAGTGCCTCAATGCTCCGCATATGGAACCATCGTTGTTTAATATTATATGTATATATATATACATATATATATATATATATATATATATATATATATATATATATATATATATATTATATATAAAAAATAAAGGGGGGGGGGGGGGGGAGGGGGGGAAAGAAAGTCTCCCCCTCATCAAAAAATTGGTTGTTTGGTATTTACCCCCCCTTTTCTTTTTCCCCCCCCCCAAAAGGGGGGGGGGAAGGTAAAAACAAAAAAAACAACAAATATAGGGCCCATCGAAAATAGCCACCGAAATCCATTCAGGTTCGGGAAAGTGTTGTGGTGTGGGCCCTCGTTAAGTGGGGGCCCTTTTCAGATGTCTCCCAGAACCAAATCCTGGCTATAGGGCTTACCACGGCTATAGGTAGTAAATAGTTCATGTTCAGTTCATGACAACAATCATACACTGAAATCACGCTCTGAATTCGAATAGCAGCTTCGTATATTTTGCCGTCTCAACAAGAAGTCACTTTCACATATCGCGTGCAGTAAGATAATCATCAACATACACGGTACGCAAATTTTCCAATATCACACATCACAAGGATTTATGATGCCATGTTGTATAGCACATGGGGTAGGTCAGCTTGAAACCAAATATTGCGATATGTGTCCATTTGACAGCTTTGGAGTTTGTGTTAGTAACAAAGTGGTGTCACTTTGATTTTTTCCTGATCTGTACCATATTGGCATTCAAAATATTAAATAATAGAGATAGAAGGAAAAAATTTGAGCGGCCCGAAAGAGCATGACATCATGACCCCGGCCTGCCGAATCCAAGCATAATTTCACAGTGACGACGGTGTACTATTTTTAGACGATACCTCGAAGCAAACCATCTGCCTATGGGTGAGTCCACGTGCCACAATAGTTTATGGTGTCAACGAGAATACTGCCGGTGTTCCCCACAACTAATTATGCGGTTGTTGCTGGAGATTTGGTGCTGGTGACCGCTGATGATGAAATCAAACTTCCAATCTGCCGTGCTACAGTGCAATCTATTGCATCTGAATTGCTCATTCCTTGCTGAACCTGCGATTCACTGGGAAGTTGAACGCGCTCTTGTATTACGTGCAACGTGTGCCACGTGTGCCACGTGTGCATCGACGATGATGTGCATGTGCCCCAGAAACTTAAAGTTCAGGCAGCAAACGACGTAAGGGTTTGTGGTGAAACGACCCACAATGGGCCGGAATGAAGGCGACCATCGTGATGAGTTTTGTTGTTTTAATTACTTTTTATATCGGCTGACTTGGATTTTCGCTTCAATAACTTGTTTCCACAGAAGTCGCCGGTTAACTGCGGAGTGCTTTGGCGGGGTGAAGCTTCATCCGATATGCACAATATATGGGGATAAAAGCAGGTGCATGGTAGACGATGCTGAACAGTAGTGCACCTGCAGTCTGTACTAGGTCTGCAGTCTGCACTACCGCACTAACGAAGCCCGAGGCTAAATTGGTATAGAATTAGCTTTTTACAAACTTGGAACTGTCACGTTTGCATATAGAAGGCAACTGGTCTGGTGCTGAGGGGATCTGGTTCATTAAAGGGTAAATGTGGGTCCTGATAAGAGCGTGTCGATATTGAACGAATGTTGATATCTTGAAGTTTGTACGGCAGTGCTGGTTCTATGATAAATTTATATCCGAACAGCTCAACGTTACTGTAATACTTCCTTAATTTGCTTTTATATGTATATATATATATATATATATATATGAAATATTATATGCTAAATATGTTAGCACCATAGGCGAACCGTACCCAGGAAGTGCTGGTTTTTGGCGTGAGAAAAAACTAGCACTCTGGAGGTGCTAAAGCGCACGCACCGCATGGGTGTTCATTTGAAGCACCCTGCTACTAAATGTAGCTCAATGAAGAGGTGCTAGTTATAAGCACCATGCTTATATTTAGCACTTGAAATTTTGTGATGCGATGTCAATTCCAGAAAGGTGCTTAACACGCGCACTGGAGGGGGGGGCGAAATCCGCCCACCCCTCCGGTTTTTCGTACATAACTCCAGATTTTACCGGTCGATATACGCGATTGTCTGTGTACCTGCTTAGAAATGACCGGCGCGTCGTTTAAAGCAAGAAAAATGGAAATCGGTCGAAAATGTTTCAAGTTAGGGGCCGCTAAAGTTAAAAAAAAATTCCCAGCGCCAGACCACAAAAATCGGCGCTGATGTGCTTCCCGTATATTCGCAAAAGAGAAGTGTTCTTGGCAACACTAGCGACTTGTTTGATGTATATTGATATGCTATATAGTTTCAAGGTCATGTTAGGTCACCGAAGTCAAGTCAGGTCAAGTTCGTGACAGGTTAATGGAACCAAACTTGATCAACTGGAATGTTGTCATAAATGCACTACTGTTTGTCATTTGTACTGTTTGTCATTGCGTTTCCATACTTTATTCATGTACTTCACTCCTTTCTTCGCGAAGCCGAGTGGGCCGAGCTGCCCGATGGAGCAGTCGGGCGGGCGGCACGGTTCCGGTAACTGGAACAGGTAACTGACCTGATAAAGTGCTGTTATATAGGTGACCTGAGGTCAAATGTCGAGTCTAGCATCTGTATTGCGTCATTAGTAATGTCCAAAACATCATTGATGGCCATTTTGGATCATTTAAACATACTCACAGCGATCCATAACAATGACAAGGCAAGCCACGCAAAACGAACATTTTGACAAATGTGACCTCATTTGATCTTGAAGATATTGACCTAAGGTCATGAAATGTGCACACAATAGAGTTCACTACTGTACCCATCCACCCTGCAAATTTGGTTGCTCCAGCTTTAATAGGAGCCGAGATCTTAAGGGGGAGCTGAATCCGCCCCTCCCCCTCCAGTGCGCGTAATTTTCAGAGGCCCTCCAGGGCGCGTGTTAATTCAAGCACTCTGTGTTACTGGAATTTTATATCTGGAAAATAGCACCAAACGGGTGCTATTCTTTTTTTTACAGTGCAGACCAAGTGTACATTTACGTTGAGGGAGTTTTACGTCATAGTATTTGTGACGTTAAGGTGATGAAGGCGGGAGCTGTGCGGGGGACATCTCCCTGGATGAATGTTCAAATGATGTTAATTTTACTTTACCCCTCCGCAAGATAATTTGTAGTTGGGGTGGGTGCGGGGCGACGAGAAAGTTTATTTTGATTTTGCCAGGGTGCCGACATTAGCCTACTCTTGTCGAAGGGCGCCGAGGGGTCGTTACCGTGCGGACAAGGAGGTAATTGTCCACACCGCCTTCACGCCCGCCACCGCGTTTTAGTTGTTAGTATGTAGTGGGTTAGGAGGAGCATGTGTTCATGCAGGGTTGTCAGTGAGGTTAGTCAGGTTACGATGTTCGGCAATTCGGCTCATCTGCGTCCAATAGCTCCTCTGTGTAGTCGTTTTACGCTATGCTAAGTTTTTAGAGCATCTGTCCGACGGCACCGCGAGGTAACCATTTATTTCGAATGGGAAAGCGAATCGGCTCATGTACGTCCGGTGCCATTCGAGGATGGCTATTTACATTATTGCTACGAGTGAATCGCGGGCATGCATTGCGTGTTGGGGTGATGCTGGTGGTGTTGTGTCTACAACGCTCCTGCTAGTTTTGTGGCGTACCTACAGATATTCACAGAGCAATTGAAGGAGTTCTGGGTGCCTATCACTGAGAAGCGATGGAAGCGATAGGCTGATGCCCTCTTTTTGGCAGACGGCCTTAAGTGGCTGCCTAACAGGATGTGGCCAATGCTTAATGTTCTGTTCCAGGTGTCGTAGTGAGGTGTTCTATATAGGTCATCCTCTAGTTGAAGCTGCTTCAGTTTTGTGCAACCAGTTCTAAGTCTAGTGATGATAACTTCCTTTTGACTGTGGCATTGATTTGATCCGTGTGCCTGCCGTTGATTTGATGTTTTGGGCGTGGTTGGAAATGTGTTGTGTAGAGTTGTGTTGTGGCCACGTGCTCTGGTGATGCTGACGTGCGTGGCGTTATAGGAGTGCGATTTACATAAGTATATATTAGATTATACCACACTGATTAGGACTGAGGAGCTATTTATGCATAAATACCTAACTTAGTAACGATCTCAGCGTCCAGTAAGACAATCGCCAATCCTGCCAATCGTGGCCGTGGCCAGGTCTTCGAAGTGGGGCAGGGGGAGTGGTTGAGGAAATCAAGCTTCTTGACCTAACTTCACCCAACATTTTCTCGAAAAAAAAGAACGAAAAGCCCACGGATTTGCGGCACAAAGCGTTTTAAGGGCAGGTGGCAGAGAGGGCAGGATGAGCCATAGATGAACCGCAAATTTTGATTTTCATACCATCCTAAATTTCATTAATAGACATTTGATGAATAGTAATTTTACCATAAGGCAATATGTATGCATTTTAGCATTGTGGACGTCATCAGACGACTCTAAAATGTACGGAGTCAATGTTGTAATCAGCTGGGTCGTTACAAAAAGGTGTTCAGAACTCATGAAATTGCATTCCTAAATCTCTCCGCCCATCAGCATCCAACAAAAACCAACTGTACTGCTTTACAAAATATGTAGGAAACTTGTGAAAATTGAGGAAATTTCCGCGGCTTCCAGTTTAGTAGATGACGTCAGAGCTATTCTCATTACAACCTGTATTGTTTACATGCAACAAGTGCGCCAGTTTCGGTGGCATTGAACCCTTGAAACGGGATACAACTACACTTCAGACAGATACCTATCTGGCAGATACAGTTTTTACTAAGGGGAACTGGAGTAGTAGGAATTTGCACAGTACCGAACAGTAGTTAGTGCCAGATGCCCCAATCCCTCGGTAAAAGCGCCCTTTAAGGTAATTTTGAGTTCTTGGAATTCCTTTTTCCAGTGCAATGTAGGTACATAGGTAGGTACACATATAAATGTGTTTAGCATGATGTTACACCCATCTCCTCTGCAAATACATCGGTGTTTTTCAGTTCGCAGGAAAAATATCACCAAAATGGGTTTGAAGTTAGGTGATATAGTATGCAAAATAATGTTAAAAAAGAAGAATGGGTGAATTTGCCACTTCAGGTAATTTCTGATTTGGAATTTCTATCTGAATGAAATGTTTATGAGATATACCTATAATGCAAAATAATGTTAAAAAGAAGAATGGGTTTTGGGGGGGCCCCCCCGGGGCCCCCCCCCAAAAAAAAAGAAAAAAAAAAAAAACCCCCCCATACTATTTTATTAAAACCCCCCCCCCCCAATTAAAATAAAATAAAATAAATATAATTAAATTAAAAAAAAAAAAAAAATTATAAAGAATGGGTGAATTTGCCACTTAAGGTATTTTCCGATTTCTTGGAATTTCTATCTTAATGAAATGTTTATGAATGTGCTGAACATGATGTGATCACTCATTTCTTCCACAAATGCATACTTCTGAGTTGGGAGACAAAATAAAATAAAAATTGGCTTGGAATTGGGTAATATAGCATACAAATTAAAGTTTAAAACAAAGCAAAAATGTAACCAAACCTAACCTAGCCTGATGTTTCATGCAAGTAAGCAAATTCTTTTTTTAAAAAGTAAAAATTTCCAAACAATATACTTTTATCTTCAATTTTCGAATTAGAAAACTGAACATAACCTAACCTAAGCTAGCCTGAACTGTTTTTTTTTTAAAGAAAAAACTAAATATTTGTAATTAGAAAACAATGAAATTTTTAATAGCTTACAACTAAGCCCTGACCAAACCTAACCCCTTTGTATGCTTCATGGAGGTAAAATGTGTGTAGGACTTGTCTTGTGATCACCTTAAGCTGTAATACCAAATAATATAACATAAACTAACCAAACATAGCCTAGCCTAACCATCCATTTAATGGGGACAAATGGTCTAGGGGTAAGATGCTCATCTCACAATTGAAAGGTTGTGGGTTAGAGTCTAACCTGTCACTACTCTTTGCCTGCGACCAATCAGCATGAGAGATTGGCGACGCTACATGACTCAACAGTCGACATGTCGTAAAACCAATAACCAACCAACCGTCCATTTAATAAACAGATGATTGAAAAAAGATTAGTATTCAATCAACTTCTTTTGGTGGCAAATAAAGCATATGTACCTAACCAGACCTGAGGTGCATATCTTAATGAACAATAATGACAATTCTTCAGTGTGTACCTACCTATCTTCAGTGAGTATATATCTTATGCTGTAAGCCTTTCTCCATATTCTAAGTTAACTAATCTACTAATAAGTCTAGCAGCTTTGCACTTGCTAGCATACTAGCACACTTTCTAGCATTCTATCTCTTTCTATTTAAGGCATGTACACAATATTCCAAGTGGGGTCACACATAGGTTAAGTACAGTTTGTTTTCTTCATAACTTCCTTGCAGTAATGCTTTCCACTCCTAGCATTCTGATTGCCCTGTTCCTAGCTGAGGTGCATTGTTTTTCTGCTTGAAGTTAATTGGAGGCTAACACACTTGTTTCAAGTATCCCAATAAATGACCAAATATTCCACCTGAATGGCCATATGTTTAAAAGAACCAAATGAAATAACACAGCTCTTTCCTCCTCAATGGCATCCAATTCACTTCCTCCCAATGTATATCAAAATGCTCCACCTCTAGACCCCAGATACATAACCTGATGCTTATCATAGTTGAAAGACTGTCATTTATCAGCCACTTTAGATCCTCCCAAGTCAAATAGAACATTGCTGGATTCATCACTATTGTTAGCCCTTCCTACCAGGTTTATGTCATCAGTAAATTTAAACACCCTATTCCACAGACCTTCATCAATGCTGTTCACAGAGGGGAAGAGGGGTATGGGGGAAAAAATCTTCTCCAAAAAAAAAAGGTTGTGGGTTTGGTTTTTTTTTTTTTCTTTTTTTCCCCCCCCACAAAAAAAGGGGGGAAAGAGGATGGAAAAAAAAAAAAAAAACGTTAAAAAAAAAAAAAAAAAAAAAACAATGCTGTTCACAGAGATGATAAGGAGAAGTGGACCTAAAATGGAGCCTTGTGGCACTCCACTCAGACATTCTTCCCCAGTCATATTTACATCCTTTGATACTACCCTTATCATAGTTGAAAGACTGTCATTTATCAGCCACTTTAGATCCTCCCAAGTCAAATGAAACATTGCTGGATTCATCACTATTGTTAGCCCTCCCTACCATGTTTATGTCATCAGCAAATTTAGACACCCTATTCCTCAGACCTTCATCAATGTTGTTCACAAAGATGATGAGGAGAAGTAGACCTAAAATGGTGCCTTGTGGCACTCCACTCAAAAGACATAAAGACATAAAATATCAGTGCAACTATGAGCCACAAGGGCCCTTCTTGGTTGCACTCTGTACACTGAACCAGTTGCCCATCAAATGTGTTGATCAACTCTCCCTGGAATACAGAAAAACAAGCCCCCTATTCTTATAATGATTGTCTATGCTGTTCTTAAAGATGTTCAGTGTGTTGCTACTGACAATGGTTTCTGGCAGCTGGTTCCAGTGTTCTACTACCCTGTTGGTGAAGTTCTACTACCCTGTTGGTGTCTTAACCTTGTCCTGCTGTGATTAACTTTAATTTTAAATTGATGACCTCTAATTGCATCATTTCTGTTAAATTCAAACATTCTTCTTCAGTCAGATTTACATCCATTTGATACTACCCTTTGTTTCCTTCCCCTTAACTGCTTTTAGGGTCTGAACATTTTCACTAGTTTGTACAATGTAAGAGGAACTTGCCAAAGGAAGTGTGCAGACTCAACTTGATAGGCATATGGGGTACTCAACATGGATTTCTATCTGAGAGGTCTTGCTTAGCTAACCTGTAATCCATTGGGTATGTGACTATGGAAGTTGACAACAGAGGCAGAATATATGCAATGTACTTAAATTAGCAAAGCTTTGGATAAAGGTCCACATGGGATTCTAATTCAACAGTTGAAGCAGTATGAGACAAAGGGAAAAGTTATAGCCTGGATTGGAGCATGGGTAATGGAAAGGAAGCAGAGGGTAATGCATTTAAGAATGCATTTAATATGCAGGTTGTTAGATACTGTGCTGCATCACATGCTCACATCTGAGTTGAGTAGCCATCGGGCATCAATGCAGTTTTAACAGCTGTTTATCTGTTTGAACTGAAAACTGTTCACCTGTTCTGTTTTTAGCTAATGACTTCTCCTGTAAAGGGCACAATATGCTGTTGGAGATTGTGGACAATAAACAAATATTCAGTGAATGTAAATCTGAGTGGCAGGATGTTCTGAGTGGAGTGCCACAGAGCTTCATTCTAGGGTCACTTTTCATTATTATTTGTCTGAACAATGTATAGGTGAAGAAGAGGGTGCTTCAATGTTCTGATGATATCAAGCTGGTAAGAGTGGCAAAAATAGTGATTTATGCAGCAATATTTGGCCAAAGAGGACCTGGAAAGTGGGATGATAATGACAGGTGTCTTTCAGGTGTGATAAGCATAAAGCTATGTACATGGGGACTGGAAGTGGAACATTTATGTTGCATTTATTGCATTTATGCATTTGCAATAATAATTATTTATATTTGGATTTGCACAATTAGAAATAATTTAGATGCACAATTAGAAATAATGAACTGGAGTAAGAAAATGAAAGCATGTTGGTTTCACGAGACATTAAAGCAGAACAAGCAATGCAACTAGCTAGAAACATGGTAATTCTGATGTGAGGGATCGTTCATAGGTGTGCTGAATGTAAAAGCAAGGAAGTTCTTAAGAAGTTGTACTTTGCCTATGTGCAACCCCACTTGGAATATTGTGTACACTGGTACAGGCATGGAGCCCTTCCTGAGAAATGTATATGTATGCTAGAGAGAGTGCAGCATTAAGCTACTAGGCTGATCAGTGGACAAGGCATTTTGAAATATGAGGAGAAGCTTATGGCATTATATATCAACTCACTGAAGTATAGAGATTAAGGGATGATACGATTGAGATGCTTGAGATAGTAAAGGGTTAGACAATTATAATCTGAATGATGCTCTTCTATTTAGGGTATCACATCAGGGCCATTAAATCAGGTTGGACACATCAAGTTGTAAGACTGTTAAATGCCAAGAAGTTTTCAATCAATGGGTCTGACCTAGGTATTTAATTTACCTATTGACATGTGACAGGATTCCTCTTGATACTGAATGGATGGCTAGATAGGGCAGTATAGGATAGATGCACCGATATCTCATTTGGTTTGAGTGCCAGTCTGCATTGGCCTCCCCTGTTCTGGCAAGACAGGGCTTGAGTTCCTGTGCATACCCTCATAGCCTCTGGATGGAAGGGTCACCTGGCAACCAGCCTGATAAGGCCAGAGTTCAGCACCCAGCTGGCCATGTTGGTGCATTGGTGGACCTGAAGCCCTTGGTCACAATGATGTTGTTGAATTGGAATTCCCAGGTCAGTTGGCGCAGTCAGGGGCCACACAACAAACTGCTTAGCATAGGACCCCACTCCATAAGGTCATCACAGCAAATATTGGAACCAAATTTCTATATCAAGTAAAGACTGCAAATAAATGTTTTTTTAAGTATAACTCCTCCAACAGGCATGTCCTTAATTGCAGGAGGTGCGCATTGGCGCTCCTTGAGGACGGGGAGTGACCTAGATTCTACCCCATGACCTTCAGATGCTGGTATGGAAGTGCATCAGGAAGTTGGTCCCGGACTGGGTATCGGACCGTCCCAGTGAATGTCCACAATGCCTTGTCAAAATATGAGAAGAAATTACAATGCATGGGCACATTTAGTTCTGTTAAAAAACTTGTTTGACACTCAAGGTCCAACCGATCTGTTGGTTTTTCGTTTGTTGCTGAATATTGCCATGTTTTGTTTTGCAGTTAATGGATTATCGTCGTGAATGAGCCGGTCAGCCACAGCTGCTGGGTGGCAGACATGTGGTGGGCCTTGGTGTTCGCACTCCTGCCGCTCGTTGGTGAGTGATGGTGTGCTGGATGGTGGACATGTGGTGGGCCTTGTGGTTGACACTCCTGCCGCTCGTTGGTGAGTGATGGTGTGCTGGAGACATGACATGTCTTGGGGTTGACACTCCTGCCATCCCTTGGTAAGTGATGGTGTGCTGGATGGTGGACATTTGGTGGGCCTTGGTGTTGGCGCTCATGTCGCCTGTTGGTAAGTGATGGTGTGCTGGATGAGGAACATCTATAACATAATACATTTCAGTGATGGTCCCTTCCTATAGATTTATTGAGGTATTCTCAGATCAAATGTTGTATGTCACCTCCAAATGATCAAACAGCTTTTAGAAAGTTAAAAGACTTGGCATGCTTAGTGCCGTGACATAAATAAATATGTATATGTCTGAGGGTCCTTGAAAAATTATGGGGACTACCAAAAATCTACAAGCCACTAGTTCCACTCCAGCCCATTTTCGCTGCCTGTGGAGGCCCCGCCTGCAAGCTCGCAATGTGGTACCTGTTCTCGCCACTTTGGCCGCCTTTGGCAAAATATGATGTCACAACCACTAGTTGCTATCAATCTGCCGGTGAAATCAGTAAGCTCGATGTGCCCGACGATGCTTTCGTGGCCAGTCTGATGTGGAGAGTCGCCTCGCGTTAGGACGAACAATGGTCAATATCTTGATGTGCCATCAGGAGATTTGGCCCAACACCCTGTCGCCGGTGTTTCGTACTGTTGTTCACCGGCGACTGTTTGCTTTTGTTTCGTAATCGGAAGCGTGCGAACCTCTTCCTGAACTTTCTGAACTGTCGATATCCAAACATTAATGTCACCAAGGAGGAGGAAAAGGATGAGTCGCTTCTTTGTCTTAAGATTTGAGTACGAAAGTTGCCCCTAGGCTACATAGATCAGTTTCCTATGCGTCACCTCTACCGGCCTGGGCACGAGTTTATTTTTAAAGTTTCATTCCAACGTCCCTAAAAATGTCACTCGCTGGTTATTTTATTTTAAAGGTGCTTCGTCCAAAAGATGTGATCATGTAACGCCCATAACGTTCATTTCAGCATTTCGAGGTCCTATAAAAAGTGTTACCGAAGTGAGTAAATGCCCGAAATCGGATCGCTCTCAGGTAGCGGAATCTGCTTCCAGAATTAATTATTTCCGAAACATCCGCTGGCCCGTCTCGATATGTCCTGCATCGTGTACTATGTCTATAAAACAACATCTGCTCTCTTGAAAATTGCTGACATGTGAAAAGTGTTGGCACGGGAAAAGTACATGTCGCACGGTCAAGGGTCCTGAGTACATGTCGCACGGTCAAGGGTCCTGAGTACATGTCGCACGGTCAAGGGTCCTGAGTACATGTCGCACGGTCAAGGGTCCTGAGTACATGTCGCACGGTCAAGGGTCCTGAGTACATGTCGCACGGTCAAGGGTCCTGAGTACATGTCGCACGGTCAAGGGTCCTAAGTACATGTCGCACGGTCAAGGGTCCTGAGCAGCAGGCACACTGTGCATCTCATCGCCGCAGAGAACGTCTTAGTGGGTAGCATGTGTGTGGCCGAGACGCAGTCTGCACAGCGTCACCTCGTCACTTCTGGATCTGCGGTAGCACAATGGCCGGTCTCCAACGTGTCATTGCATTGCATACAGCTAGTTGTTGGACTGTGCGTTCCAGCTCCTCTTCCAATTACAGTTCAATTATGATGAAATTCTAGAGTTGCGGTCCCTGGCTGGAATTGGAAAAGCACATGTTCGTGGGCTCTGAGCAGCCCATTTCGTTGCAGAATCGGTACGTCCATTTCCCGTACACCTACATGACTCGGGATCCAGCACAAACGCACGGTCTTTCCATCCCAATTCAAAGCAGTCAGACGTGCCAGGGTGTCAAGTAGCAGAGGGTCTGATAAGCACGGATTTCCAAATTTCCAAAGTACGGATTTATTGGCTGATTATTCATTGGTTCGTGCTATGATTCACTTTGGCAAGGGATTGTTTGTGGTTGTTTTGGGAATGCTAAGAAATTGCATTGAAAATGCTCCAATATAAATGGCCCATGTCAGAAATTTCAGCACCTGCATATAATTTCAGTCTGTCGGACATCCTACTTACGTCAATGTTTCTGTTGGTTATGTGGAGCCATATTTTCCCGCACATGGAAGAGGAAGATGCTCTCATGCTGCACGTAGCTTATAGCTGTAAACGTTATCGTGATTAACGTGCAATTTTCCATGTGTGTCATACGCTTTGCGCGAAACATACGCCGAGTGGTAAGGCCGTGATGTCTTTGTCCACATGACAGTACCGCTTCAGTTTGCGGCCGTGCGATGACACCGTCTCCATGCGTAGCTTCAGCATTTGCTCACTAACATTGGCTGAAAGCTTGGGTACATGTAACGTGTGATGGTCTGACGTGACGTGACGTGACGACAGATCCGGCGCGGGTCCACCTGGTGAACGACGGCCCGGCGGTGATCGGCGCACCCATCATGTTCTGTGACGTGTGATGGTCTGACGTGACGAGACGTACGACAGATCCAGCGCGGGTCCACCTGGTGAACGACGGCCCGGCGGTGATCGGCGCACCCATCATGTTCTGTGACGTGTGATGGTCTGACGTGACGGGACGTGACGACAGATCCGGCGCGGGTCCACCTGGTGAACGACGGCCCGGCGGTGATCGGCGCACCCATCATGTTCCGTGACGTGTGATGGTCTGACGTGACGGGACGTGACGACAGATCCGGCGCGGGTCCACCTGGTGAACGACGGCCCGGCGGTGATCGGCGCACCCATCATGTTCTGTGACGTGTGATGGTCTGACGTGACGGGACGTGACGACAGATCCGGCGCGGGTCCACCTGGTGAACGATGGCCCGGCGGTGATCGGCGCACCCATCATGTTCTGTGACGTGTGATGGTCTGACGTGACGGGACGTGACGACAGATCCGGCGCGGGTCCACCTGGTGAACGACGGCCCGGCGGTGATCGGCGCACCCATCATGTTCACGGCCCGGGTCAAGTTCGACCATGACAAGCCTGACGACAAGGTTTACTACGAGTGGTTCGACAACGCCACCCCGCGGCACACCAACACGGTAAAAAATGCACACCAACGTGGCGCAGCACGCCAACACGGTACAAACATGCACACCAACGTGGCACACTGCACCACCGCACACCAATACGATGCAAGGCCACACCAGCTAGCCACCGTAGGCTATCTGTACTGTGCTGTGATGTGTTGTGCTATGCTGTTCCGCGCCACGGCGCGCTGTATACTCCGTACTGTGGATGGTGTGGTGGACAGACCTGGCCCGCGGGAGAAGTTTGCCACTCGTCACTGGTGTCCTTCAGCAACTTCGTGCATTCTGAAGCAAATAATCCACTGTGCTTGGGAGGGGACGAGTGGTCTAGGGGTAAGATGCTCGTCTCACAATCGAAAGATTGTGGGTTCGAATCTCACCTGTCGCTACTCTTCGCCCGCGACCAATCGGCATGAGAGATTGGCGACGCTATATGACTCAACGGTCGACGTGTCGTAAAACCAATAACCAACCAACGAACCACTGTGCTTGGATATGATTTCACGTTCCATGCTGCAAAAGCATCTGCCGGAGGGATGTTGGGTGCTCGGTGTGACTTCGCTTATTTTTATATCTTGGTGTCGATTGCTATAGCATTAGTGGCATTCGTAGCTTGCTATTTTTTTCCATATACATTAGCGAGCTGGCGTGTGGATGTTGCTGTAGCCACACTTGTAAGCCAATGGTCGACAACTGTGATGTGGCTATTTTTTTTGCCACTGGAAACGTTAGCTCAGATGGTCCACTTGTCCACAATGCAGAGTTACAGACAAAAGCCACGCGGTAAGGTTGACTAGCACCGCATGGGTTATCAAGGATCTGTGCCCGTCTCATTCTTCGTGCCGCGCAATTATAAAAGCTGCCCTGGATTGACACTGCTGTGCCTACCTGTAGATGAATCAACGTCCCCTGCTCCGGTGCACACGGCTGGCGTAGATTCCAGTCAGCTGGCTAAATTGGTGATATCGGAAGTCTGAATTAGCTTTGTCACGAAAACTTGGTTCATCAGTGGAATGCTCATGTTGACAATTCAACCAACAAGTGCTGGGCGCTGTATGACCAACGCAGTCGATGCGCCCTTAAGCCCAAATAACCAACCAACCAACAAGTGCGAAATATTTTCCCACTCCAGTGGCGGATTCAGGAGATAACAATTGAGGGCATGTGCTCTTTTCTAGTAGAGATATGGCGCCTCTTCGCCTGGTAAAAGACGCCCCTGCAGGATTCTTGAGTGCACCCCTTCACCCCGCTCAACGAATTTTTCGGCCGATTGTGCCCCCCCCCGGGGGGTAGAAAAGGGGCCCTCCTCCGGATAAGTGGCACCACTCTAGAACAGTTGCTCCCCCGATCAAAATTCCTGGATCAGCCCCTGCCCCACTCACTCCAATGCTGAGTTGTAGCCCGAAAGTTGAGTCCGAAAGGTTTAGAGGACCTTCCATCCGTCCGGCCTCCTCTCTCCTTCAGCAAATATTTTATCTCGCAACGCAGCGATACCTACCATTAACCCGATCGAGTCTTATTTGTATGCCTGAAATCGATGTCCTCCACCCTTACACACACACACATGACAAAGGCAGCGAAACCTACCATTAACTTCATTGAGTCATTTTTCCTACCTGAACTCCATGTCCTCCACCCTTACACACACACACATGACAAAGGCAGCGAAACCTACCATTAACTTCATTGAGTCATTTTTCCTACCTGAACTCCATGTCCTCCCTCTTACACACACACGCACGCACGCACGCACGCACGCACGCAAGCACACACACGTCACAAATGCAGCGTGTACCGTACCATACCGTACCGTGCCCCATGCCGTACTGTACCTACTATACCATGTCCCGTACCGTACCCCGTACCCGTACCATACTCGTACCGTACTGGGTACCGTGCCGTGTTGTCAGTCTGAGCCGACGTCGTCGCTGGATGCGCGCCTGCTGTTGACGTTCAGTGGCAGGGACATACCGGGCTACTACATGATGACGGTGCGGGTGATGCGGCCACACGCCCTGCTGCCCGACACGGAGATCGGCCGTCAGAGCTCGCTGTTCACCATCACAGGTGAGGCCAGTGGCATTGCTGCCACCCACACGGTCGGCATTCTGCCAGCTGGGCTGTCGAGATAGAAAGGCGTCGATCACGAGGTGATATATGGTCATAGTTCGCCGTGTGTGCTGTCACAGTAAGCCTGAACGGCGGGGCAGAGCTGGCCCAGACGACCATGGGGTGGCAGTACGGCCATCATCGACTGTTTGTGTTGCCACAGTAAACCTGAACGGCGAGGCAGAGCTGGCCAGGATGACCATGAGGTGGCAGTACGGCCATCATCGACTTGTGTTGCCACAGTAAGCCTGAACGGCGGGGCAGAGCTGGCCCAGATGACCATGAGGTGTCAGTACGGCCATCATCGACTGTTTGTGTTGCCACAGTAAACCTGAACGTCGGGGCAGAGCTGGCCCAGACGACCATGAGGTGGCAGTACGGCCATCGACTGTTTGTATTGCCACAGTAAACCTGAACGTCGGGGCAGAGCTGGCCCAGATGACCATGAGGTGGCAGTACGGCCATCATCGACTGTTTGTGTTGCCACAGTAAACCTGAACGTCGGGGCAGAGCTGGCCCAGATGACCATGAGGTGGCAGTACGGCCATCATCGACTGTTTGTGTTGCCACAGTAAACCTGAACGTCGGGGCAGAGCTGGCCCAGACGACCATGAGGTGGCAGTATGGCCATCATCGACTGTCTGTGTTGCTACAGTAAGTCTGAACGGCGCCATAGAGCTTAGCCAGGCCGGCGTATCGCATCGAGAGCCGGGGCACATCAGCACCGTCAACGAGACACAGCTGCTTGTCAAGTTCTGGGACCCGCACCACTTCCTCGACCCGGCCACGAAGATCGACTACTTTTGGTCGGTGAACGATCGGCGCAGTCTGGGCCCTTTCGAACAGCCCGAGCTGAGGTGAGTCAAGGTCCGCCCGACCGGTCCGAGCTGAGGTCAGCCTTAAGCCAGCTAAACAGCCCGAGCTGAGGTAGGTGTTGGTCCCCGGGCGCCTGCTCGAGTTGCGGTTGGTGTTAGTCCCCGGGCGCCTGCTCCTACCACCGAGTACCGAGCGCGAGTGCCTTTAAAAAAATATATAGGCCTGCCTGTTATATCTCTCCACGAACACCCACAGGCTTGTGGATACCGCCTCGGTTGTAGGTGTGGAGATCTTCGGCAGCAGATGTGAAAACCCCTGGGTAGCAGGTGTGGAATTCCCTTGGATAGTGTTGTGAGCCATTGGTAGCAAGTGTGTAGATCCGAGTAGCAGGCGCGGGGACCCCTGGGGATCCGAGTAGCAGGCGCGGGGACCCCTGGGGATCCGAGTAGCAGGCGCGGGGACCCCTGGGGATCCGAGTAGCAGGCGCGGGGACCCCTGGATAGCAGGTTTCAACTCCGTCCCGGCACAAACGAGGAGACTCATCGGTAGCAGGTTTTAAAAGCCCCGGGTTGGGGAGCGTCGGTAGCTCGGTGGTTAAGCTGCGTGTCTGAAAAGTCAGAGGTACGGTGTTCGATTCCCCGCGGCGCCCGCCCTTCCTGCCAGGGTGAGAGGCAGGCGACGCCATATGGCCTCAGCTGCTGAGTGCGTCTTAAAGTCACTGCCACCACCACCAACCCTGGGTTATAGTTGAGGAGCCGCCTGAGAAGCAATCATGGAGGCCCTTAATAGCGGGTGTGGAGATCCTTCAGTAGCAGGTTGGATGTCCTCGGTAGCAGGGCTGTGGAGATGCCTTGGCAACAGGTGTTTTGTCCGAAGCTGACATCAACCCGATGAATGGAACTTCTACCGGTGGCCCAACCGTTTTAATCTGGCTGGATAGACCAAAGGATGATAGGAAATAACACAACTTGTCGGATCATATATATGTTTATATATTTTTTTTTTTATATATATATATATATATATATATATATATATATATATATATATATATATATATATATATATACATACATGCTTGTGTATACGGTTTGTGTCAATCCAAGACGTCCATGTCTCCGAAACCAATTATTGTTTATGAGTAAAGCAAAAGAGGAAAAATGTCTACGTCCGTAGAGTTCAAGTTGCTGGTATCTGTATATGTTGCTGCATGCAACTTCTGTGCAGTAGACTAGTGGAATTTCAAGCTAGCTCTTCCCAATGATCCTTTATTGTTTGCCAGTATGAGCATTGCATGTTCGTCTGTAGTAGAGGGACCCAAAAATCCCCAAAAATCAATTGCATCAAATCAGCTGCCTTATCTGGAGACATTTGTACATGCTTGACTTTGGTAAAGATGCTAATCTATTGTCTGACATAGTTTTTATCTGCATAGATTACTAGTCGATTAGGAAAGGTTTAATTCCTGTTCGATTAAAGGAGAAAGTTCCTTCTTGCTTTTCGAATAAAATTTTTCGCTCTTTCGGTGGTCAATGCCAAATACCAATGATGGAGTACAGATGTGAAGAGAGCCTTTTTGCTGAAAGTTGGAATGCTCCATGTTGTGCTCGCGTGCTAGCTGTTAGCTGTATTTATATAATGAACCTGACTTCGAAACCGGTCCGTGGAATTTGTATGCATTCGCTATAAATGATTTAACAACCGTGAACGAGGGAGAAAAGCGTGCCTTACGCCCGAAAGTTAGCCGTCAGCAACATTATTATAACCGTGTGCTTCTGCTGACGGAATCAGTGATACGCACCGTATTTAAGAAGGTTGCACACCTTCTTCACGTCCTAACCATTGCAGTGCCACTGGTTGTCAATAATTATTTACCTTCGTTTTTGTTGTGTTCCTCGGGGTGCAGGGGTCTGAGCACTGCTGTGCGAGATTGCCGTGCGGTCCCGAGGTGCAACTTCTGTGTGTGATTGGCGTGCGAATTATGTGTGTGATTAATGCGCAACTCTACTAGGTACAACTTCTCGATGGTGGGGAGCAACTTCGTGCGGGTGACATCTCTGGCCCACTTCAGCAAAAACGAGAGCGTGGGTGTGCGGGACAGCAGCAAATGGGGATTTTTCAGGCTTTATTTCATCGTCGACGGTAAGTGAATATATATATATATATATATATATATATATATATATATATATATATATATATATATATATATATATATATATATATTTATATGTATGTATATATATAATATAATGATCATCCATTTGGGTTGTGTCAGAAAAGGGACTCGGGTGTTATCACTGTGTTGAAGGGGGGGGGGGGGATACACGTTGCCCTCAGTGTGTTGGAGAGGAGATACAGTGTCTTCTGTGTGTTGGAGAGGAGATGTAGTGTTGTCGGTGTGTTGGAGAGGAGATACAGTGCCGGTGGTGTGTTGGAGAGGCGATTCAGTCCTATCGGTGTGTTGGGGGAGGAGATGCAATGTTGTCGGTGTGTTGGAGGGAAGATGTGTTATCCCCGGTGTGCTAGGTGTGTTGGGGGGAAGATGTGTTATCCCCGGTATGCTGGGTGTGTTGGAGGGAAGATATGTTTTCCTCAGTGGTTCGGGGGAGATGTGGTGTCCTTGGTTGTTTGTGGTGTCCTCGGTGTGTTGGTGAGGAGATGTGGTGTCCTCGGTGTGTCGTGGAGGAGGTGTGGTGTCCTCGGTGTGTTGTGGAGGAGATGTGGTATCCTCGGTGTGTTGTGGAAGAGGTGTGGTGTCCTCGGTGTGTCGTGGAAGAGGTGTGGTGTCCTCGGTGTGTTGTGGAAGAGGTGTGGTGTCCTCGTGTTGTTTTCGGTGTGTCGTGGAGGAGGTGTGGTGTCCTCGGTGTGTTGGTGAGGAGATGTGGTGTCCTCGGTGTGTTGTGGAGGAGGTGTGGTGTCCTCGGTGTGTCGTGGAGTAGGTGTGGTGTCCTCGGTGTGTTGTGGAAGAGGTGTGGTGTCCTCGGTGTGTTGTGGAAGAGGTGTGTCGTGGAGGAGGTGTGGTGTCCTCGGTGTGTCGTGGAGGAGGTGTGGTGTCCTCGGTGTGTTGTGGAGGAGGTGTGGTGTCCTCGGTGTGTCGTGGAAGAGGTGTGTTGTGGAAGAGGTGTGGTGTCCTCGGTGTGTTGTGGAGGAGGGGTGTTCGGTGTGTCGTGGAGGAGGTGTGGTGTCCTCGGTGTGTTGTGGAGGAGGTGTGGTGTCCTCGGTGTGTTGTGGTGGAGGTGTGGTGTCCTCGGTGTGTTGTGGAGGAGGTGTGGTGTCCTCGGTGTGTCGTGGAGGAGGTGTGGTGTCCTCGGTGTGTTGTGGAGGAGGTGTGGTGTCCTCGGTGTGTCGTGGAGGAGATGTGGTGTCCTCGGTGTGTCGTGGAGGAGGTGTGGTGTCCTCGGTGTGTCGTGGAGGAGGTGTGGTGTCCTCGGTGTGTCGTGGAGGAGGTGTGGTGTCCTCGGTGTGTCGTGGAGGAGGTGTGGTGTCCTCGGTGTGTTGTGGAGGAGGTGTGGTGTCCTCGGTGTGTTGTGGAGGAGGTGTGGTGTCCTCGGTGTGTTGTGGAGGTGTGGTGTCCTCGGTGTGTCGTGGAGGAGGTGTGTTGTCCTCGGTGTGTCGTGGAGGAGGTGTGGTGTCCTCGGTGTGTTGTGGAAGAGGTGTGGTGTCCTCGGTGTGTTGTGGAGGAGGTGTGTCGTGGAGGAGGTGTGGTGTCCTCGGTGTGTCGTGGAGGAGGTGTGGTGTCCTCGGTGTGTTGTGGAGGAGGTATGGTTTCCTCGGTGTGTCGTGGAGGTGTGGTGTCCTCGGTGTGTTGTGGAGGAGGTGTGGTGTCCTCGGTGTATCGTGGATGAGGTGTGGTGTCCTCGGTGTGTTGTGGAGGAGGTGTGGTGTCCTCGGTGTGTCGTGGAGGAGGTGTGGTGTCCTCGGTGTGTTGTGGAGGAGGTGTGGTGGTGTGTTGTGGTGGAGGTGTGGTGTCCTCGGTGTGTTGGTGAGGAGGTGTGGTGTCCTCGGTGTGCTGTGGAGGAGATGTGGTGTCCTCGGTGTGTTGGTGAGGAGGTGTGGTGTCGTCGGTGTGTCGTGGAAGAGGTGTGGTGTCCTCGGTGTGTTGGTGAGGGGTGTGGTGTCCTCGGTGTGTCGTGGAGGAGGTGTGGTGTCCTCGGTGTGTTGGTGAGGAGATACAGAGTCCTGGGTGTTTTGTAGAGGTGTGTGTGTGTTGTCCTCGGTGTGTCTGGGTGGTGTGTATGGTGACCATGTGTATGAAGGACACCGGCTGTGTGTGTGTGTGTGTGTTGTCCTCGGTGTGTCTGGGTGGTGTGTATGGTGACCATGCGTATGAAGGACACCGGCTGAGGGCGGACGCTAGACGCCGGAAAACCGTCTGCGGTAGATCCTGTCACTCAAGTCAACGTCTCTGGCGACAACTGGCTGAAGCACGGAGAGCTGCTCAACATGACCGTCACCTGCAACGGCACCGGACCGTGGAGCTACTGCGTCACGGTTTACCGCGGCAGATACAACGTCACCGGTCAGTCGCCGACACTTCCCGCCGGGTCAGCCACTGTGTCCCGTCCCACCAGGTCAGTCTTTGATCCCCTCCCATCTGGCCGGTCATCGATCCTCTCCCGGCAGGCCAATGACCGCATCCCCACCCACCAGGTCAGTCCTGGATCCCCTCCCATGAGGTCAGTTACAGTGTCCCTTCCCACCAGGTCAGTCCTCGGTCCCCTTCCATCAGGTCAGTTACGTTGACACTCGTAGCGATGCGTAAGGGCGATGTTCCACCCGAGCTGTTTCGGATGAAAACTTTGGAGCTTTTGGCAAGATATGAAGGCTGCACACGCATTTTTACAGACGGGTCGAAGGGTGACTGTGGAGTGGGATCTGCGTTTGTGTGCGGTGCATCTGTCAGATGTTTTACTTTACATAGGTATGCCTCGGTGTACAGTTCGGAGCTCGTTGCAATAGTCAAAGCGCTTTCCAACGTCGAGATTTATCGGGATGTTGAGTATGTCATTTTATCCGATTCTCTTAGCAGCCTTTTGGCACTGACTGGTTTTTACCCATCTGACCCATTACTCCTTTATTTTCTGACCCGTCTGACTGCTATGCATCGGGATGGGAAGACTGTGCGGTTGTGCTGGATCCACAGCCATGTGGGAGTATCGGGAGATGAACGTGCCGATTCCGCAGCGAAATTGGCTGCCCGGAGACCACAAACACGTGTTTTTCCACTGCCAGCCAGGGACCATCTCCCCGGAATATCTTCATTTATGAACACCAAGTGGCAGATGAGCTGGAGCGCGCAGACCAACAATAAGCTACATGCGATAAAACCACACCTTGGGGACTGGCCACCGTGCTACCGCAGCACGATGTGCAGACTGCGCCTCGGCCACACACATGCTACACACCATTACCTTATCTGCGCCGGCGAGAGACCCCAGTGTGCCCGCTGTTTTAGGAAACCTGACCGTACGTCATGTACTTTTCTCGTGCCAGGAGTTTTCAACAGAGCGAAGGTTGTTCTATGGAAATAATACACGGCTCAACACATATCGTGATGTCCTGGCTGATGACTCAGACATAGTTCATTCTGGGAACATATTCCGCTTTCTGAGAGCGATCGGTTTTCGGGCCATCTACTCACCCCGGTAACACCTGTTCGCATAACTAACTGAACCGCTGAACTGAAAGTTATGGGCGCTAAGCGATCACGCTTTGGTCGAATCACCCATAAACTCAAATAACTAACTAACTAACTGGGTCCCCTCCCATCAGGTCAGTCTTCGATTCCCTCCCACCAGGTTAGTTACCGTGTCCCCTCCCACCAGGTCAGTTATCATGTCCCTTCCCGCCAGGTCATCAGTCTTTGATCCCCTCCCACCAGGTCAGTTACCGTGTCCCCTCCCACTAGGTCAATCCTCGATCCCCTTCCATCAGGTCAGTTACTGTGTCCCTTCCCGCCGGGTCAGTCTTCGATCCACTCCCATCAGGTCGATAACCGCGTCCCTTCCCACAAGGTCGGTCTTCGATCCCCTACCACCAGGTCAGTTACCGTGTCTCTTCCCACCAGGTTAGTCTTTGATTCCCTACCACCAGGTCAGTTACCTTGTCCCTTCCCACCAGGTTAGTCTTCGATCCCGTGCCTGGCACTTCAGGTGACTTGCACTGTGACTTGTGTGCGACCTCCATGCAAGCGTTTATGTACGCTGACTCAGAGACTGAAAAACCTGGAGCCTTTCTTGGATGGAGCCGCATCACACTAAACTGACGTGAACAGAGCTCGGTTCCTCAGGTAGCAGAGCTCGGTTCCGCAGGTAACAGAGCTCAGTTCCCCAGATAACAGAGCTCGATTCCGCAGGTAACAGAGCTCGGTTCCCCAGGTAACAAAGCTCGGTTCCCCAGGTAACAGAGCTCGGTTCCCCAGGTAACGGAGCTCGGTTCACCAAGTAACAGAGCTCGGTTCCCCGGGTAACAGAACTCGGTTCCCCGGGTAACAGAGCTCGGTTCCCCGGGTAACAGAGCTCGGTTCCCCAGGTAACAGAGCTCGGTTCCCCAGGTAACTGAGCTCGGTTCCCCAGGTAACTGAGCTCGGTTCCCCAGGTAACGGAGTTCGGTTCCCCAGGTAACGGAGCTCGGTTTCCCAGGTAACAGAGATTGGTTCCCCAGGTAACAGCTCGGTTCCACAGGTAACAGATTTCGGTCCCCCATGTGACTAAGCTCGGTTCCCCAGGTAACGGAGCTCGGTTGCCCAGGTAACAGAGCTCGGTTCCCTAGGTAGCGGAGCTCGGTTCCCCAGGTAACAGAGCTCGGTTCTCCCGGGTAACAGAGCTCGGTTCCCCAGGTAACAGAGCTCGGTTCCCCAGGTAACGGAGCTGGGGACGAGTGGTCTAGGGGTAAGATGCTCGTCTCGCAATCGAAAGATTGTGGGTTCGAATCTCACCTGTCGCTACATTCGCCCGCAACCAATCGGCGTGAGAGATTGGCGACGCTATGTGACTCAACGGTCGACGTGTCGTAAAACCAATAACCAACCAGGTAACGGAGCTCGGTTCCCCAGGTAACGGAGCTCGGTTCCCCAGGTAACAGCTCGGTTCCCCAGGTAACAGCTCGGTTCCCCAGGTAACAGAACTCGGTTCCCCAGGTAACAGAGCTCGGTTCCCCAGGTAACAGAGCTCGGTTCCCCAGGTAACAGAGCTCGGTTCCCCAGGTACGGGCGCTGTACGACCAGCGCAGTCGATGCGGCCTGAGCCCAAGCAGTCCACCGACAGTTCCTCAGGTAACAAATGGGCGCAATATGACCATAGTTGTCGACGCGCCCTAAAGCCCAGATAACTAACTAACTTGGGTAACTGAGCTCGGTTCCCCAGGTAACGAGACGTGCCCGTCTCCGACCAAGACCGCCGAGTGCAGGGTGCAGATCGGGCGCTACCTGCGCGACAACGGCACCTACACGCTGCTGACGGTGCTCTCGAACGCGGTCAGTCGGCGCCTGACGCCAGTGGCGGTGACCGTGTACACGCCGGTGCGCGCGTCGCAGCTCTCCTACTACATCGTGCCGCTGAGCTGCGCGCTGGCCGCGCTCGTCTTCATTCTGTTCGGCTCGATCCGGCTGATCAAGGCTCGGCGCGACTACAACCTGGAGATCGCCGACTTCGACTTCAGCCAGGCGGACTCGCGCCGGCAGGCGTCGTTCGGTCGCCGCCTGCTGGCCAGCCTGTGGCCAGGCGGAGCTCGCCGGGCCGCCGGGGCGTCCGCCGCCGCTGTCGGCTCCGGCGCCGCCGCCACCGAGACCGACACCATCCTGCCGCGCGGCCGCACGCGCCTCCGCAGCTACGGACTCGTCGAGGGCTACGAGGACGACTGACGGCGGCCGCTGGTGTAGCACGGCGCGGTGCAAGGCAGGACAGTGTGGCGCGGTACAGGACAGGGCAGTGTGGCGCGGTACAGGACAGGACAGTGTGGCGCGGTACAGGACAGGGCAGTGTGGCGCGGTACAGGACAGGGCAGTGTGGCGCGGTACAGGACAGGGCAGTGTGGCGCGGTACAGGACAGGACAGTACGGCCCGGTACAGGACAGGGCAGTGTGGCGCGGTACAGGACAGGGCAGTGTGGCGCGGTACAGGACAGGACAGTGTGGCGCGGTACAGGACAGGGCAGTGTGGCGCGGTACAGGACAGGGCAGTGTGGCGCGGTACAGGACAGGACAGTGTGGCGCGGTACAGGACAGGGCAGTGTGGCGCGGTACAGGACAGGGCAGTGTGGCGCGGTACAGGACAGGACAGTACGGCCCGGTACAGGACAGGGCAGTACGGCCCGGTACGGGACAGGACAGTGTGGCGCGGTACAGGACAGGACAGGACAGTACGGCCCGGTACAGGACAGGACAGTACGGCGCGGTACAGGACAGGACAGGACAGTACGGCCCGGTACGGAACAGGACAGTACGGCTCGGTGTGGCCGTGGACGGCTGACTGCCAATGCGGCCGGCAGCATCAGTGGTGAGTGTGGTCGCTGCAGTAGCATTGCCGGTGTTTTCGCTATCGTTCGATCAGTACACCAATGTATGATGTCGGCGCACCTTGGAGCTGGCGAGTATTGTCGGCGACAACATGAGGCCGCGCCAGAGGTGCCCAGCACGCCACGTATATTGGCTGAGTGCCGGATGTGCCCTGAGGAGCAGCGGCGTGCCGTCGCGCAGTCTTTTGGCCAACGTAGTGCAGCAGGATGTAGTGTTAGTGCAATGCAGTAGTGTTCTACGCAGCAGTGATTCGCCGAGTGCGGCAGTCAGGTGGTGACAAGCTTGGCGTAGTTTGGTGAGCAATCGTGGGCGAACAAGCGGTAGACCGGCATTAGTAGCTGACTCCGACCTCCCACCTGTCTTCCATCTCCGCCTTTCTCTCAAATACTCGCCTATGTCCCGGCCTTGGGGCGAGCCCCACTCTTATTCCAGTCCTTTCAATATCATCGAATAATGGGCGGGTGGGGGAGGTGGGCGGAAGCTATGCTATTATCCGGTGCAGCCGTCGGATGGATGTATCACCCCGCCGAGGCGTCATGCGCGGAATATGAATGGCTCAGTTTACGTCAGGCTTGAGTGGGGGTGCGACGGCTGTTGGCTGGGTCTGGTGTTCGCCTACGTCAGCGGCTGTTGGCCGGGTCTGGTGTTCGCCTACGTCAGCGAGCATGCGCCACCCATGGCTACTGCGCCTCCCGTGCGCAGCTGCCGTGCTGGGGTCGAGTGCGTTTGTTCTGCGGCCGCAGACGGGCCGGCGGGGCTGTCGCCGCGTGACGTCACGCCTCCGGATGGTGTCGGCGGTGGCCGCAGACGCCGCGGTAGCAAGCAGCACGTGAAACGCACTTTCCCGGCCGACCTGCGCTATTGCAAGAAATGCATCCTCTTTTCCCTTTTACTGTTTTCTCCAAACTACCCTCTGACTTCTAAAGTCGCGAAATGTATCAGAGAAGTGATGAGGTATATGGCTACGATATACACCAATGTTGGTGCCAGGCCGATCGTTTTGCTACATGGTTGTCTTCTGCATATATATATATATATATATATATATATATATATATATATATATATATATGTGTGTGTGCGTTCGCGTGCGTGTGTGTGCGCGCGTGCGTGCGTGCGTTCGTGCGTGCGTGCGTAGCTCGTACACCTCTTCGCACGACAGAAAAAAAATGGACGAAACGTGTTATGGGAAATGCGGCTTGTAATAATTTATGACTTCAAAGCCCAATGCAGACGGCATATTGTGATATATCATGTGTGATGTTTAATTTGAAACGAATTGCATGTTTATATGCCGTAGAACTGTGAGTGATTGATTCTGACGGTAAGGAATGATTTGTGTTGGAAACGTTAATATATGCGTAAATTCGGTGAAGCGATTTACAACCTCGAAATGACTGATGACCGGCTGACAAATGGAACGACCGAGAAACTGGTAAATGCAGAATCTTCTGTATCATGCAATGAAAAGGCACGAGATGTAACTTACCGCCAAAGTGCATTCAGATGCATACATTGCGCACGCACACATGCATATATACATATATATATATATATATATATTTATACATGTGTGTGTTTGTGTGTGTATATGTATACATGTTGCTGCAAACAGCGCAGATGTAACCCGGTAGCCAAATGACCTGCCTCCTGCAGCGGCCCCTTTGGTCTGTGACTTACGGCATGAGCATAAATTATTTGAAGGTTGCTCAGTTGCCAAGCGATTTGGAAATTATTGGCAATGGCCTCGTGGTGAAGATTCCGCTCTCTCCCTTCGCCTACATAAACTTAGTTCAGCTGCCACGAATGTAGCAATTTACTTGTTTGACTAAAGGGGAGGACGGTTGGTCAGGGTTGCCATTTCCCGCGATCCCCATGATATTCACGACTGTGTCGATCTATAACGTCACTGTTGTCGCAACCGGCGCCGTTTGTAGCTCAGCTGCCAACACCGACTGTCAGACAAATTCCGCGTGGTGCTTCATTGAAGCCTGGGGGCCTCCCATGCGGTGTTGTGCGATACGGCGGTACAGTTCTGCACTCTGCAGGTACTGTTCCAGTATCCCAGCATCACTCGGCGCCATCCCATCAGATCAACGACAGCACCATCAGGTCATCCCCACGAGTGTGGCACCGCCAAGTAGTGAAGCTATGCAGGCTTCTAGTGGAGTCCAGGCGGCCCAATGGTGTCCGTGGGCGACTCGGGTATGACTCAGTAAGTCCAGGCGGCCCAATGGTGTCCATGGGCCACTCGGGCTTGACTCAGTAAGTCCAGGCGGCCCAATGGTGTCCATGGGCCACTCGGGCTTGACTCAGTAAGTCGAGGCGGCCCAATGGTGTCCATGGGCTCACTCGGGCTTGACTCAGTAAGTCGAGGCGGCCCAATGGTGTCCATGGGCCACTCGGCTTGACTCAGTAAGTCCAGGCGGCCCAATGGTGTCCATGGGCCACTCGGGCTTGACTCAGTAAGTCGAGGCGGCCCAATGGTGTCCATGGGCCACTCGGGCTTGACTCAGTAAGTCGAGGCGGCCCAATGGTGTCCATGGGCCACTCGGGCTTGACTCAGTAAGTCGAGGCGGCCCAATGGTGTCCATGGGCCACTCGGGCTTGACTCAGTAAGTCGAGGCGGCCCGATGACGCCCGTGGCAGACACTGGTGTGTCTGAATCAGGTCTAGGCGGTCCAATAGTTTCCATGGCTTCCATGGGCGCGGCTGCGCGCCTCCGTCGCTACGGTCTGACGGACGCTGAAGCAAGACCTGCGGCATTGAAGCAACTTATTAAACTCCAACCTGCAAGAAGTCGCGCAAGACCCGGAACGGTTTTCCGACACGGATAGGGTGACAGTATCTGCACTATCCTGGTTGCGACGCATTAACTTCACATCAAATATGACCCCCTGTCAATGTCGTTCGGAAGTAGGAAGATGGGATAATTATATTTTTTGTTGTTGGGGATGTGTGGGTCGAATGTTTGTCGGTTCATTGTGTGTAGGTCGAATGTGTGTGGATTGCAGGATAGTCGTCTTCTTGGCAAGTAATGAGTCAAGGGTTTCGACGTCGCGCCGCGAATTACCAATTCCAAAAAGTTCTGCGTCGAATGTGCACTATATTTTGTGCAATGAATAAACAAGCAGGCGAGATAGTTCAGCGTCAAACAGCTCGCGCAAGCGTAGTAATCTGAAGTAATCTGAATTATTCAAATTTACAGCAGGTGGATGTTGTTAGTCACAGCGTCACAGCAGCAATAATCCAGGCAAGCGTCACGTCCAGTAACGTAGCGCATCGCAAAACGTCCCCGGTGCCCATACGATTTGCGGCCTCAACTCGACGTCCGCGACAAACCCACCACCTCCGAGGAGTTGTCAAGCGTCAGCGGAACAAATCCAACAGGAACGAAATCAAAGGAACACTTAGCAGTGTGCCATCCTCCCACCAGTGGGGATTCGGACCTATGCATGCACCATGGCATGGCACCATGCACCATGACATGGCACCATGCACCATGGCATGGCACCATGCACCATGACATGGCACCATGCACCATGCACCCGGAGGCAGGCAGGCCGGCCGACAGCGACACACTACACCGGAGACAGGCCGGGCCGGTAGCGACACACTACACCGGAGGCAGGCCAGGCCGGGCGGCAGCGACACACCACACCGGAGACAGGCCGGGCCGGCAGCGACACACTACACCGGAGGCAGGCCAGGCCGGCCGGCAGCGACACACTACACCGGAGACAGGCCGGGCCGGCAGCGACACACTACACCGGAGGCAGGCCAGGCCGGGCGGCAGCGACACACTACACCGGAGACAGGCCGGGCCGGGCCGGCAGCGACACACTACACCGGAGGCAGGCCAGGCCGGGCGGCAGCGACACACTACACCGGAGACAGGCCGGGCCGGCAGCGACACACTACACCGGAGGCAGGCCAGGCCGGCCGGCAGCGACACACTACACCGGAGGCAGGCCGGCCGGCAGCGACACACTACACCGGAGGCAGGCCAGGCCGGCCGGCAGCGACACACTACACTGGAGGCAGGCCAGGCCGGCCGGCAGCGACACACTGCCAGACTCTACACTGGCGATTCGCATATCGCTATGGGCATGGAGCGTCGCCGCCGTGTCTGCTCGCTCAACCAGTTGTCCGTACAGCACGTTCCGCTTCCGTGTAAGGAGGCTAAGCTGTGGCCAGCGTCCGCAACGGGCATGCTAGTCCACATCCATGGAGCGACAAGGCGCTCTGACTGGCTATCACACTTGACTTCCTTGTTTCCTTCTCGGCCTTCTCGGCTGGGGATGGCTCCTCATCCTTTGACAGCTACGGCTTTGGCTTCTGCTTTCCAAGAATTGGATTGACTGTGTTCTCGAAAGTCTTCAGTGAACCGAAGGCGATTATCGAACACAACTCGTGACGTCATGCTGACTGCATGTTATTTTTGGGAAGCAGGCTACAATATAGGGCTGGCACCAAGCCCAATTCCCACTGAACCCAGTTTCAGTGGGAATCGAAACACTTTTTTGCCTGTGCACCGATAAGATGCGCTCCGGAAGCTCCGACTTCGACCAAGGTGTCCATGTCAATGGTAGACCTAGCCCACCGGCGTGAGGATGGGCCAACTTACGGCGCCGGCCCAACCATATCCCCAGTATGGTATGCCTAAGATTTTCCTCCGGGGAGGGGAAAATGGATTTGTAGGGCACTGAAATTTCCAATATTTTTTTAAGTCACCGGATTTCAAGAACTATTTTACAAAGGAGTTCGTTTTCAAATTAAAATAATCGCTGAGAACATAACATGCTGTGTAGAAGTCCCAGCAGAAGCCATAGTTTGGGAATTCAACCCCCTCCCACTATCCAAGGCTTTTGTTCCTGAATCTCTTCATAAGTTAGCTCGTACTGCTAAAATTAAACCTGTACCAATGACTTAAAAATGTAAAATTTCCCGGTTTCACGTATTTCAGCAAATAACATTCGGTCGTCACCACGTCAGCGTTCTTGCATATTCACACTTTTCTTGCGCATTCGTCTCATTCGCCACACTGCGTTTTTGCGGAATCAAATCTCCGAATTTAGATGATTTGTACGCTTAGTCCTTTTGATGCCTAGATGTTTTGAATCACTAGATGCTATGAGCATTAGATGTCCTAATATAATCTGCAGTCACCAAACACATGGGATTCGCTGGCGGAGGTGGGGGTGTGTAGTGGAGGTGGGTGAGCTGGTTATCGCCCTGTGATTTGATTGTTTTTTTTAAAAGTTTGTTGTATAGCTACCTACCATAGAGGCATATGCACAAAAGAAGTCCCTAGGCCAATTTTTGACAAAAAGTGTTTCTAGTGTTTTCTGATGTGATTGAAAATGCGATAAACTTTCAGTTTTTAATGTAGGTACCTAGGTGCCTACCTAGGTAGGTAGGTAGGTAATTACCTACCTACCTACCTAGGTAGGGGAAGAGGGGGGGTATCTGAACATGTTCTGTTTCCTGAACACCTACCTTTGGTCGTCTCCCACATCATGTTCAGTACATAAATAACAAAAGATGGTGGTATTCATAAATTCAACACCTGTCTCTACCAAAATATAAAAGTCTGATCACATAATGATACCTATTCTTTGTGTATGGAGGTTGCAAAGTTCACAGGAACCATTTTAGGCTTCCAAGAGCAGTTGGCTTAAGGAAACCATAAGGAAGTGACTTTCATTTTTTTTACAATCACCAGCATTTTTTAGTGGCTACTAATAGCTTGTACCACAACAGCTAAAGTGAGGTAATCCTGAACAACAACATTTTGGTATTTTTTCCTTAAAATGTGTTGGGAATTTTAGGATTTTTTTGCAGAATATCATGCTTATGAATGTGATTCGGAAGATGCGATCATTTGTTTTCTCCGTAAATGCTTGCGTCTCGGTTAATCTTAGCAGCAATATCTATAATGCGCCATATATGCCACACTGCTGTTATTTGTTGCATAATTTATCCATCCCTCACCTGGCACTTCTCAAACTTGATTAAAGGGACATTCAACACTTCACGCAATTGATTCAACACTTTTTCATGTCGAAAATGCTTGATTTCTGCCTCTTTGCCACATAGATAACATGCCGATACTACCCACCAGAATGCCTAAAAAACTAAGCAGAGCACGGCTCGAGGCTGTGTGTACGGATGACGTTAGATGCTATGAGCATTAGATGTCCTAATATAATCTGCAGCCACCAAACACATGGGATTCGCTGGCGGAGGCTGGGGTGTGTAGTGGAGGTGGGTGAGCTGGTTATCGCCCTGTGATTTGATTGTTTTTTTTAAAAGTTTGTTGTATAGCTACCTACCATAGAGGCATATGCACAAAAGAAGTCCCCAGGCCAATTTTTGACAAAAAGTGTTTAGTGTTTTCTGATGTGATTGAAAATGCGATAAACTTTTAGTTTTTAATCGTAGGTACCTACCTAGGTAGGTAGGTAATGTAGGTAGGTAGGTAATTACCTACCTACCTACCTAGGTAGGGGAAGAGGGGGGGGGTATCTGAACATGTTCTGTTTCCTGAACACCTACCTTTGGTCGTCTCCCACATCATGTTCAGTACATAAATAACAAAAGATGGTGGTATTCATAAATTCAACACCTGTCTCTACCAAAATATAAAAGTCTGATCACATAATGATACCTATTCTTTGTGTATGGAGGTTGCAAAGTTCACAGGAACCATTTTAGGCTTCCAAGAGCAGTTGGCTTAAGGAAACCATAAGGAAGTGACTTTCAATTTTTTTTTACAATCACCAGCATTTTTTAGTGGCTACTAATAGCTTGTACCACAACAGCTACAGTGAGGTAATCCTGAACAACAACATTTTGGTATTTTTTCTTAAAAGGTGTTGGGAATTTTAGGATTTTTTTGCAGAATATCATGCTTATGAATGTGATTCGGAAGATGCGATCATTTGTTTTCTCCGTAAATGCTTGCGTCTCGGTTAATCTTAGCAGCAATATCTATAATGCGCCATATATGCCACACTGCTGTTATTTGTTGCATAATTTATCCATCCCTCACCTGGCACTTCTCAAACTTGATTAAAGGGACATTCAACACTTCACGCAGTTGATTCAACACTTTTTCACGTCGAAAATGCTTGATTTCTGCCTCTTTGCCACATAGATAACACGCCGATACTACCCACCAGAATGCGAAAAAACTAAGCAGAGCACTGCTCGAGGCTGTGTGTACGGATGACGTCACAATAAATATTACGCTTGTTTTTAAATTACAATATATGAATTTATATTGGTTTAGATAAGAGTAGATTGTATTATGTTAGGTTAGGTTAGGTTAGGTTTTCCTATTTAATTATGAATTATCATACTATTTGTTGGAAGTCATCAGGAAAGACGAGATCGAGCAGAAGCAGGCTGCTCTCTGAGCCGTGCTGCATGTTTATATATCGCCTTGGCCGTGCTGTATGTTTAGTTTTTTTGGGCATTGTGGTGGAATAGTAGGGTGTCATCTATGTGGCAAAGAGGTGGAAATTAAGCATTTCCAACATGAAAAAGTGTTGAATCAACTGCGTGAAGTGTTCAATGTGCCTTTAATCACGTCTGAGAAGTGCCAGGTGAGGGATGGATAAATTATGCAACAAAGAGCAGCAGTGTGGCATATATGGCGCATTATAGATATTATCGCTAAGATTAACTGAGACGTAAGCATTTACAGAGAAAACCAATGATCACATCTTCAGAATCACGTTCATAAACATAGTATTCCACGAAAAAAATCCACAAATTCCAAGAACACCTTTTAAGAAAAATTACCAACATTTTCATGTTCAGAATATGGCACACCACTATAAAACAATCATCTGTTTTAAAGTTGCTCTTTACAAGTGGTTAGAGGATTTTCATTGAAAGGAACTGTTTGAATATGGATAGCTTTTTCATTTTTGTGTTCAGTAAACACAGTACAATTAATGTTTCAGCCATACAGAAGCAGCAGTAGAGCTATTTGTGGCATAATGCCTTAAGTGTTCAGAAACCCCCCCTCTTCCCCTAGGTAGGTAGGTAGGTAATTTGGTACCTAGTTGCCTAGGTAGATAATTTCTGATTTCTCTGAATATCCTTTTCTCATGTAATGCTTGTGAATGTGCTGAGCAAGACATGACCAATTATTTCCTCTGCAAGTGTGTACCTTTCAGTTGGGAGGCAACATAACACCCAAAATGATGTGGAATTGGATAACATAGTGGTAAAAATGGCAAATTTGGAGATCAAGGTAACGTTTCATTCTTTCATTTTTTTTACTGCCATGCTTTTTGACGTGGTTAGGATAATGGACCATTCATTTTATCAGCCAATGATTACTTTTAAGTCAATGGTGGTTGATAAAATTGATGACATTGTAGGCATGATACTGAGGAAATGTGGTACAATATTCACAGTATTTTATATGCTGCAAGCATTTACATGCCTTAATGGGATCAACCAGGCTGTGGCTCTTCCATTTGTACCTGGATGGTGTCAGACTGACCAGCATGGCATTCAGACTGTAGCTTATAAAGCTTCCATGCTTCAAGAAGAAAATTTGGAATTTTGCAGCTGTGAAATTCCTTTAAAAAAACAAATGTTGGCAGACCTTGGAACAATTTGAGCAAATAACCTTCCTGGGAACTAGTGTTGTGAAAAAATTGGTATTATTGAAGATCAAGGCATAATTTGACACTTTTGATTTTTTAATGCCATGTATTTTAGCATGAAAAAGATGATTCAACCACCCATTTTCTCTGCAAATGATTACTTTTCATTTGGCAAAGAAATACATGATCATAACCTTTCCACAAATATAGCCCATTGCATATAATTATTTGTACATGGTGTGTCAGAGACATGATAAAGAATAAATTCAACACTTCATGCACTCAATTCAAAACTATTTGACATAAAAAACCTTATGTTTCTGGCTTAATTCTATATTTATTCCCAACAACAAATATTTTTCCAGACATACATGTCTGTAACCTTTGATCAAGGCAGGAAGTTCCTTGTGATGCTATTTAGCTGCAATGGCAGAGCTAACAATGTCACCCAAATTTGATGACATCATGGCCAAAACATTTGTTTGGAACGATTCTGGTTTTCCAGTTAGTTTAGGTTATGTTATGCTATAATATATTTGATATACTTTGCTATGTTATCTTAGTCTAGGTTAGATTAGGTTAGGTTATTTTATGTTTTGTCTATGATTTATATATTCATATGTAATTTTTAACTCTTGATTCTAAGCAGAACACTCAGCAAATTTCAGTAGACAAACCAGACACAGCCATGTGCAAGATACATCACGTATCAGTGTAAGTTTAGCTTTGCCATGTGTGGGTTGTGCTCCAGTATCTCACATAATTATTAAGCTTTCTTTTGAGGGCAGTCACACAAGTTTTTTCAGGCAACACTGTCATTCCCAGCAAGGCTATTTGCTCAAATTGTTCCGAGGTCTGCCAGTATTTGTTTTTTCTGAAGGAATTCCACGGCCACAAGATTTCTTCTCAAACCAATATGAGCTGCAGTCTGAATGCTGTTCTGGTCAATCCAACACCATCAAAGTACAAACAGAGGCAATTTCACTAAAATCACAAGCTGTGTATTCACACCAAATTCGGTGTGAATACACAGTTTGTGCTGTTATTTGCAAAGATGGAATTTCACTAACATCACGAGCTAACAAGACTACAAAATCCAAAGTACATCATTTGTTAGTCACAAACTACACAGAAATGTGTGTTATTACATCGTCTAAATTTCACCAAGGTTGTCGGATGTTCACAATCTTGGCAAATACACTGCTTGCGATAACACACGTTCTAGGCTGTGTGAATTGTGGTGCAGAGCAGTGGCAGTAAAGGAAACATGGATGAATTTGATTTGTTTTTCGAGGAGGCTCCGCCACGGCGAGCAGCAAGGGTGTTCAAGCCTCTTAGCAACCTACACTTCGAGAGTGAAAACTACTTCAGGTACCTATGTACCTAATCTTCATTGTCAGATGAAGAGGGACATTACAGGCTAGAACCAAACATCTGAATAGATGGCTATGTCTAGTTCTTCTCATGAATTCAGGGGCCATGCCCCCCCCCCCCAAGACAGGGGCGGATACAATGGGGATGCTGGGGGCATGTTCCTCTGCCCCATGAAACGTTGGAACCCCTCCGGCCGGGTAAATGCGCCCCTCTGGGAAGGCGCTCCTTGCACCCTTCAAATTTTTCTGCCAGAGGCACCTCTCTGAGGTAAAGGTGTCCCTTGGAAGAAAAGGCTGCCCTCTGGGAAGGCCCGAGTACACAAACCTAGGTAGGTAGGTAAATAGGGTAGCTACTACCTGCCTAGAGCCCAGGAGTGTTTGCTGTTTTACACTTTTGAGGAGGCAAGTGCCCCCTCAGTGTTGGCTTTGCCCCCCCCCCCTTACACTAATTTCAACTTTTAACATGGAACCCCATGGAGTGTCCCCTCCAATCCATTTGGGCCTGCCCATTGCCTTCACATATTTTGCCCCCACCCCACCCCCAAATAATTCTCAAAAATCAACACCCGTGCTAGAGCCTTTAGGACCCCACTGGCATTAGTACATACCTTGCTTAAGTAACATACCGGATTGAAGGTAGCTAAGGAGGCTTGTTCTTCATGCATGCAAACCTCCACTTGCATCAGTCATTTGGTAGGTCCTAGGTAGGTGCCTACATACCCGCCACAGCCACAACCAGCATAAACTGATCCACAAAACACGAAGGTCACTGTCATGTTGAATCACTCCCTGCTGTCCTCAATAGCTTATGAAGCTGTGCTCACAAACACATATGCAAATCACTCACGCAAATTAAATTCAGTCACTTCACCCACCCCCATCATCACGGGCCAAGCATGGCGATACTACTGGTGTTCTGCTGTCTTTCCATTGTTGGTGCACACGCAGCCTTGCATTTTTGCAATTCGGTCGTGATGCAAATTCCGTATTATTTGGGCTTGCCTGCCATCGGAACCCAGGGGTGGATCGATAAATTTTAATGATTGAGGAACTATAAATTTAACTATCGATGTAGGCTAAGGCCTCGGATAACATGGCAAAAAATACAGGTACGGCCGGATACAGGGGCATTGGGGTGCATTCCTCCAGTGCTCCCACATGGAAGGTGGCTCTCCTCCGGCCGGGCAGAGGCGCCGCTCTGCAAAGGCTCTAATACCTCCCCCCCCCCAACGAATTGTTCAGCCTTAGGCGCCCCTCGGAGGCTTCCGGCGGAGGTACCCCTCCAGGTGCTTTAGCAGAGCAGCCCTCCGTCGAAATGGCACATCCCTCCAGACAATGAAAATTCCTGTATCCGCCCCTGACGGGGGGGGGGAATTGCCCAGGCAGTGGCGGAAGATGCCATCACTCCATGTCGGCAAACAAAATAATGAATGGGGGAATAGGGCAGCTAGGATGAAATCGTGGTCCGAATCCGGTGATGTGTTGGACAATCAGTGGGTTGTGATGGGATGGGTAGTGGGTTCGTCGCTGTGTAGGAGGAGCGTAAATTTCCATTGGGGGCACATGCCCCCAGTGCCCTCTGTATCTGCTCCTGTATTGCGGATAATGAAGCATATACATTAGCAGGCCGAGAATCCAGGGAGGGATTCTCGGCCTGCTGGGATGTCAGCTGATTTTCCTATCAAGGGTTTATGGCATTGAAGGAAACTGTTTATAATTAATATCATATTTTCTATCGTTCGATCTTATGTATCTTAATTCTTCATTACATTGTTAATTCGTCAGAATTTCTTCCCTTAATCATTATTGTAAATAAATCATATTATGTTGTAATATCTGTGTTCTTTTTTTACTGAAAGGCATTGTAAAATCACACAGTTTGTAATACACTCGCAACATCCTGCCAGGATTACAATTTTGTCATTACAGAGCATTACCATTGTCATTACCTTTGTGAAACTTGATTTAACTCAGTTTGTGATTTGCATCACACTGTTTGTTAGCAAACTGTGTGAGTACAAAAACAATAGTGAACTTGGCCACAGATGAGCCACAGCCCAGACAATCCCATTAAGGTATGTATGTAAATGTTGGCAGGGTTAACTCATGAAGTACCATTTATATATCATGGGACATTTCTTCCATATCTTGCTTATGATGTCATCAATTGCATTGACCACTGTTGACTGAAATGTAATCATTTGCAGAGAAAATCAATGGTTGCATCATCTTCACCACATAAAAACCCATTGTATTAAAACAAATACAAAAGAATCACATTTTACCTTGATCTCAAAATTCACCAAAAATTCTAAACTTGCATGATTGTCCTAAAAAAAGCTCAATAATTATGTGGGAATGTGACCTGTACACAGCAAAGCTAAACTTACACTGATATGTGGTGTATCCCACACCTGGTTGCATCTGGTTTGTCTACTGACTTGTCTGCTCAGTTAATAATTATAAAATTATGTATGAATATATAAATCATAAAAAAGTAGCCTAGCCTAGACTAAGATAACATAGCAAAATACATAAAATATATTGTAGCATAATATAATATAATCTAACCTAACCAGAAAACCAGAATCATCCCAAACAAACTATTCGGCCACATCATCAAATTTAGGCAAACATTGTTAGTACTGCCAGTGATGTTAGCAGCATCGCAAGGAACTTCAGGCCTTGATAGAAGGTTATGGACGCATCTGGCTGCAAATATTCCTTGTTGGGAATAAATATAGAATTAAGCTAGAAACATAAGGTTTTCCATATCAGAGTATTGAATCAAGTGCATGAAGTGTGGAATTTCTTCTTTATTATGTATGTGACACACCAGGTATGGGTAACATAGCCTATCCTAATTTAGCCTAACCTTCCAGGCAAGAAATTTGCAAGAAAAAGTCCACTGACAAAGCCCTTCAAATTCAATTCTCCTACCTGTCATATGAGGAACAATTACATGTCATCAACAAAGAAATAAGGAGGCCAATGCTACTTTGGGAAGCCCAGGTGAGTTCCATGGTTTTAATTTGCCTGACATTTCCTATCTTTCAACTTGAGAATGATATTTGCATTCATGTTTACATAGCATTGAATAGCATGTTTTTCTAGATGCATCTACAAATGGAGTTGAATGAAATGTTTGCTGGCTTAATGGATATCAGGAACTGTTTGCAAGAGGTGAGCCTTGCCATCTTTGCTTTTAATGTGTGAATAAATTGTTTTATCTCTCCCCTAATGTGGTAGTATTGAGCATGTGTGTAACCAAAAGGTCTAGAAAAGGTGGCATGAATGCCTGAAAAGTTATTTTTGGGTGGTTCGTTGGTTGGTTATTTGGGCTTAGGGGCGCATCGACTGTGATGGTCATACAGCGCCCATGATTTTTGGGTGGGCGAGCAAACAGCAACTTTCGAATTTGGGAACCAAAAAATGAAGTGGCCAAAAACTGATAAGTTTTTTTTTCTGAGGGGGGTGCATTGGTGACTTTCTGCCTTGCCACTTTAGGTACCTCAGACCATTGCTGGCCAACCTGACATCAGTTCTAAGTCACCAGATTTCCACCCCCATCTATATTCAAAGGTTTTGTTCAAAGTTGAACTACCCCAAATTCAATTCTCCCTGCTCACTATGATGAAGATGTTAAAACTGCCCTAACCTGAGGGCAGTAATCTTTACAATGATTACAGTTTAGAGATAGCAGTTCATCTTCATGAAAGAGCATCATGTTGTGAGTTTTGTGTTGATATGTTGCAACTACTCTGAATGGTGGCAGTTCAAAGATTTTGGAACAGTACTCTCTTTGACCCATCTCAGGCCCATGACCTTTGATGACATTGTCTGCAATTTCTATGTGCTATGCAAAATTGATGTGTAAGAAGCTACTGAAAGTACCTTGTGTCTGCATTTACTAATTCAGCCACTATCCAAGAAAGCCCTGATGGGGGTCCTCGAGAGCCCCCAAAAAAAAAAAAATTCACCAAGGGACGAAATATGTGATTGCTTATTGAGAGGATTAATCATGGATGCACTTGTTTTGTGTATGCACTTGCACTTTATTTCTGCAATAGCAGTCCTGCTTTGCGGTCCTATAAGTTACCGTTGGCAGCTGAAGGTACCCCATAGCAGTGCTTTGGAGTTTCCGGATTTGCCTGTGGCAGGACACTACCGTTTGAAGCAAGATGGGAGCAAGCAAGTCACTACCATCTCATTGCTATTTTCTTTCCATTCGTTTTGTCTTGCATGCAATTTTAACACGCTCTTCTGAAGGTGTCTCCCATAACGTGCACCGGAGAGGGGGCGGATTTACCCCCTTAACAACTCGGAAGTTACTGAAGCTAGAATACAAAAATTGGAGCATAGACTATGGCTGTGGTGACTTCGCTTCAACATAAGTTTCATCGCCCTAAGTTAATGCCTTAATGGTCAAATGAATTCAAAATCGGCCGCCACTCCACTGCTTCGACGAAACCTTCGTGACCTCGAACACTCGGCGGTTTGGCGACCGACCGGCGGTCTACTTTGCACCCTCGAAGTTCCGATATTTACAACGGATTTCAAAATGATTTGTTGCATTGGATGCGCCTATCAATTCGTAAGTCACAAAATGTCATTACCATATCCCCACCCATTCGTCTTATAGATATCGCCGAAAAACAGGAGGAATGAACGGCGCGTACTCCCCTCCGGCACGTGCGTTAAGTAACCAGCATTTCTTCTGTTTTCAGCCGGCAGTTGAGCCCCGAGGTCGTGTCGCCGAGCCGCTGAGCGGGCCATGCCGAGGGCACGAGCCAGCTGGATGGCAGCTGCGGCCGTGCTGCTGGCGGCCGGCCCGGTGCTGACCGCCGACCGGCAGTGTCAGCAGCTGCCCGGACAGCCGTGCAGCTGCCGCCTCAACAACGGATCCGTCATCAGTCTGGAGGCCATCAGCCACTCCGACAGTCCAGTGTACGTACTTTCCGTGTTGGCACGTCTCGGCTGAAGACAAGCAAGGCATTTCAGGACCTTGGATCTCCCGCAATTTTCCCGGAGACCCTCCAGAATTGAAGATCCTGAACGTTATATGATCAACATGGTCGGTGCGCCCTAAAGCCCAAATAACGAAGATCCCGAACGTGCGTTTTTGCGAAAGGTATAGTAGGAATCAGGGCTTGAAGTTCTGTATTGAAAAGTCAACTGAATGTCTGCTTGAGTGACTACGCAAGGTATTTCTGTGCAAAGTAAAGCTCATTGCAAGGATCCGAATCCCACCACGTGATCCAGGAATTCTAGTTTCATGGTATAATTTAAGCCGATAGTTTAATGCCTGGCCAATGCTCTGACACGGCTACATCGTCATACACGGGGTCATACCTCGTTCCCACTCCGTCATACACGGGGTCATACCTCGTTCCCACTCCGTCATACACGGGGTCATACCTCGTTCCCACTCCGTCATACACGGGGTCATACCTCGTTCCCACCCCGTCATACACGGGGACGTACCTCGTTCGCACTCCGTCATTCACGGGGTCATACCTCGTTTGCACTCCGTCATACACGGGGTCATACCTCGTTCGCACTCCGTCATACACGGGGTCATACCTCGTTCGCACTCCGTCATACACGGGGCCGTACCTCGTTCGCACTCCGTCATTCACGGGGTCATACCTCGTTTGCACTCCGTCATACACGGGGTCATACCTCGTTTGCACTCCGTCATTCACGGGGCCGTACCTCGTTCGCACTCCGTCATTCACGGGGTCATACCTCGTTTGCACTCCGTCATACACGGGGTCATACCTCGTTCGCACTCCGTCATACACGGGGCCGTACCTCGTTCGCACTCCATCATACACGGGGTTATACCTCGTTCGCACTCAGTCATACACGGGGTCATACCTCGTTCCCACCCATTGCTACGCGGTGTCGTACCTCGTTCCCGGCGTTTTCCGGTCATTTGGCGTTCTCGGCTGGGGGCTAAGCGCAAGCACGTCTGCTAACCCTGCCAGTGGCTTCTCAGGAGAGGAGAGGAGAGGAGTGACACCCCAGGACTGTGATCGGCTTAGCTGTCGAGGTGCCGTCGTCCCCAGGTCGGGTCGCCTCGGGTCAACTCAGGCCAAAATGGAACGCAATGTAATGTCACCATGACGCCTTATTGTGGAGGTCGTGTAGTTGTTTTCCTTCAAAAGAACATTCTACTAAGTCACGTGAAATAGGTCACGTAACCGTTACCTCACGCTACGTCACGTTGGGTGACTAGAAAAGATTGGATCACAAGAGTACGTGAGGTCGTATAGGCTATTGCACGGAATCATCAGAACAATTATTTGCCTTACGACTTTGTATCTTTTACTGTTTTTGTAAGTGGTATGGTATTTGATACAACTTCCATTCTAGCTCAGGCCATATTGGTTTAGGCTAGATGAAATGCTGCACTGGGAAGAGCAAATTGCAGCACAATTGGTGTCGGGCACGTTTTCGAAGTTCGGTGCCTCGAACTTCAGCCACTATTTCACCAGTCACACAGTCACCATGTTTAGCCGAACTGCGCAGGTATTAGGCGAGGAAGGAAATATATTAGTGGAGAATAGTTCAGGCAGCGAAGCACTGCAATGTTCACACCGGTAACATTCACTACACCTCTACGCAGAGGACTGCTGGCCAGACCAGTCAGATCAGGCCTATTGTATTCCAAGTGTGCCGCACCTCTACCGTGTACCACACATCTGTGCAATGTCCTGTCCAATGTATCTGTGCCGTGCGACATCTGTGTGCCGTGTGCCATATGTATGTTACCAAGGTCCCGGGTTCAACACTTGCACTACTCGGAACATTTTCCGATCCCTCGGCCCACCGGCGACACACAGTGGGGGCTGCGCCGTTCGCCGTGGTCGTGAACCACCCATTAAACAATCAACCAAATGTCTGTACCGTACGATGTCTGTGGTCCGTGCACCATATGTCTTTACCGTGTGCCTGAGTCGGGTGTTGGATGTCACACGTCTGTACCGTGTGTCACACCCCTGTACCGTGTGTCACACCCCTGTACCGTGTGCCACACCCCTGTACCGTGTGCCACACCCCTGTACCGTGTGCCACACCCCTGTACCGTGTGCCACACCCCTGTACCGTGTGTCACACCCCTGTAACGTGTGTCACACCCCTGCACCGTGTGCCACACCCCTGTACCACGTGCCACACCCCTGTACCGTGTGTCACACCCCTGTACCGTGTGCCACACCCCTGTACCGTGTGCCACACCCCTGTACCGTGTGCCACACCCCTGTACCGTGTGCCACACCCCTGTACCGTGTGTCACACCCCTGTACCGTGTGCCACACCCCTGTACCGTGTGCCACACCCCTGTAGCGTGTGCCACACCCCTGTACCGTGTGCCACACCCCCTGTACCGTGTGCCACACCCCTGTACCGTGTGCCACACCCCTGTACCGTGTGCCACACCCTGTACCGTGTGCCACACCCCTGTACCGTGTGCCACACCCCTGTACCGTGTGTCACACCCCTGTACCGTGTGTCACACCCCTGTACCGTGTGCCACACCCCTGTACCGTGTGTCACACCCCTGTACCGTGTGTCACACCCTGTACCGTGTGTCACACCCCTGTACCGTGTGTCACACGTCTGTACCGTGTGTCACACGTCTGTACCGTGTGTCACACCCCTGTACCGTGTGCCACACCCCTGTACCGTGTGCCACACCCCTGTACCGTGTGCCACACCCCTGTACCGTGTGCCACACCCCTGTACCGTGTGCCACACCCCTGTACCGTGTGCCACACCCTGTACCGTGTGCCACACCCCTGTACCGTGTGCCACACCCCTGTACCGTGTGCCACACCCCTGTACCGTGTGCCACACCCCTGTACCGTGTGCCACACCCCTGTACCGTGTGCCACACCCCTGTACCGTGTGCCACACCCCTGTACCGTGTGCCACACCCCTGTACCGTGTGCCACACCCCTGTACCGTGTGCCACACCCTGTACCGTGTGCCACACCCCTGTACCGTGTGCCACACCCCTGTACCGTGTGCCACACCCCTGTACCGTGTGCCACACCCCTGTACCGTGTGCCACACCCCTGTACCGTGTGCCACACCCTGTACCGTGTCACCCTGTACCGTGTGCCACACCCCTGTACCGTGTGCCACACCCCTGTACCGTGTGCCACACCCCTGTACCGTGTGCCACACCCCTGTACCGTGTGCCACACCCCTGTACCGTGTGCCACACCCCTGTACCGTGTGCCACACCCCTGTACCGTGTGCCACACCCCACCGTGTGCCACACCCCTGTACCGTGTGCCACACCCCTGTACCGTGTGCCACACCCCTGTACCGTGTGTCACACCCCTGTACCGTGTGCCACACCCCTGTACCGTGTGCCACACCCCTGTACCGTGTGTCACACCGCCTGTACCGCGTGCCACACCCCTGTACCGTGTGCCACACCCCTGTACCGTGTGCCACACCCCTGTACCGTGTGCCACACCCCTGTACCGCGTGCCACACCCCTGTACCGTGTATCACACCCCTGTACCGTGTGCCACACCCCTGTACCGTGTGCCACACCCCTGTACCGTGTATCACACGTCTGCACCGCGTGCCACACCCCTGTACCGTGTATCACACGTCTGCACCGCGTGCCACACCCCCTGTACCGTGTGCACACTTACCCCTGTACCGTGTGTCACACCCCTGTACCGTGTGCCACACCCCTGTACCGTGTGCCACACCCCTGTAGCGTGTGCCACACCCCTGTACCGTGTATCACACGTCTGCACCGCGTGCCACACCCCTGTACCGTGTGCCACACCCCTGTACCGTGTGCCACACCCCCTGTACCGTGTGCCACACCCCTGTACCGTGTGCCACACCCCTGTACCGTGTGCCACACCCCTGTACCGTGTGCCACACCCCTGTACCGTGTGCCACACCCCTGTACCGTGTGCCACACCCCTGTACCGTGTGTCACACCCCTGTACCGTGTGCCACACCCCTGTACCGTGTGCCACACCCCTGTACCGTGTGCCACACCCCTGTACCGTGTGCCACACCCCTGTACCGTGTGCCACACCCCTGTACCGTGTGTCACACCCCTGTACCGTGTCACACCCTGTACCGTGTGCCACACCCCTGTACCGTGTGCCACACCTGCGTGCGTGTGCCACACCCCTGTACCGTGTGTCACCCCTGACCGTACGTGTGCCACACCCCTGTACCGTGTGCCACACCCTGTACCGTGTGCCACACCCCTGTACCGTGTGCCACACCCCTGTACCGTGTGCCACACCCCTGTACCGTGTGCCACACCCCTGTACCGTGTGTCACACCCCTGTACCGTGTGTCACACCCTGTACCGTGTGCCACACCCCTGTACCGTGTGCCACCCCCTGTACCGTGTGCCACACCCCCTGTACCGTGTGTCACACCCCTGTACCGTGTGCCACACCCCTGTACCGTGTGCCACACCCCTGTACCGTGTGCCACACCCCCTGTACCGTGTGCCACACCCCTGTACCGTGTGCCACACCCCTGTACCGTGTGCCACACCCCTGTACCGTGTGCCACACCCCTGTACCGTGTGCCACACCCCTGTACCGTGTGCCACACCCCTGTACCGTGTGCCACACCCCTGTACCGTGTGCCACACCCCTGTACCGTGTGCCACACCCCTGTACCGTGTGCCACACCCCTGTACCGTGTGCCACACCCCTGTACCGTGTGCCACACCCCTGTACCGTGTGCCACACCCCTGTACCGTGTGCCACACCCCTGTACCGTGTGCCACACCCCTGTACCGTGTGCCACACCCCTGTACCGTGTGCCACACCCCTGTACCGTGTGTCACACCCTGTACCGTGTGCCACACCCCTGTACCGTGTGCCACACCCCTGTACCGTGTGCCACACCCCTGTACCGTGTGCCACACCCCTGTACCGTGTGCCACACCCCTGTACCGTGTGCCACACCCCTGTACCGTGTGCCACACCCCTGTACCGTGTGCCACACCCCTGTACCGTGTGCCACACCCCTGTACCGTGTGCCACACCCCTGTACCGTGTGCCACACCCCTGTACCGTGTGCCACACCCCTGTACCGTGTGTCACACCCTGTACCGTGTGCCACACCCCTGTACCGTGTGCCACACCCCTGTACCGTGTGCCACACCCCTGTGCCACACCCGTACCGTGTGCCACACCCCCTGTACCGTGTGCCACACCCTGTACCGTGTGCCACACCCCCTGTACCGTGTGCCACACCCCTGTACCGTGTGCCACACCCCTGTACCGTGTGCCACACCCCTGTACCGTGTGCCACACCCCTGTACCGTGTGCCACACCCCTGTACCGTGTGCCACACCCCTGTACCGTGTGCCACACCCCCTGTACCGTGTGCCACACCCCTGTACCGTGTGCCACACCCTGTACCGTGTGCCACACCCCTGTACCGTGTGCCACACCCCTGTACCGTGTGCCACACCCCTGTACCGTGTGCCACACCCTGTACCGTGTGCCACACCCCTGTACCGTGTGCCACACCCCTGTACCGTGTGCCACACCCCTGTGCCAACGTGTGCACACCCCTGTACCGTGTGCCACACCCCTGTACCGTGTGCCACACCCTGTACCGTGTGCCACACCCTGTACCGTGTGCCACACCCCTGTACCGTGTGCCACACCCCTGTACCGTGTGCCACACCCCTGTACCGTGTGCCACACCCCTGTACCGTGTGCCACACCCCTGTACCGTGTGCCACACCCTGTACCGTGTGCCACACCCCTGTACCGTGTGCCACACCCCTGTACCGTGTGCCACACCCCTGTACCGTGTGTCACACCCCTGTACCGTGTGTCACACCCTGTACCGTGTGCCACACCCCTGTACCGTGTGTCACACCCCTGTACCGTGTGTCACACCCCTGTACCGTGTGTCACACCCTGTACCGTGTGCCACACCCCTGTACCGTGTGCCACACCCCTGTACCGTGTGCCACACCCCTGTACCGTGTGCCACACCCCTGTACCGTGTGCCACACCCCCTGTACCGTGTGCCACACCCCTGTACCGTGTGCCACACCCCTGTACCGTGTGCCACACCCCTGTACCGTGTGCCACACCCCTGTACCGTGTGCCACACCCCTGTACCGTGTGCCACACCCCTGTACCGTGTGCCACACCCCTGTACCGTGTGCCACACCCCTGTACCGTGTGCCACACCCTGTACCCCCTGTACCGTGTGCCACACCCCTGTAGCGTGTGCCACACCCCTGTACCGTGTGCCACACTGTGTGCCACACCCCTGTACCGTGTGCCACACCCCTGCACCGTGTGCCACACCCCTGTAGCGTGTGCCACACCCCTGTAGCGTGTGCCACACCCCTGTAGCGTGTGCCACACCCCTGTAGCGTGTGCCACACCCCTGTAGCGTGTGCCACACCCCTGTAGCGTGTGCCACACCCCTGTAGCGTGTGCCACACCCCTGTAGCGTGTGCCACACCCCTGTAGCGTGTGCCACACCCCTGTAGCGTGTGCCACACCCCTGTAGCGTGTGCCACACCCCTGTAGCGTGTGCCACACCCCTGTAGCGTGTGCCACACCCCTGTAGCGTGTGCCACACCCCTGTAGCGTGTGCCACACCCCTGTACCGTGTGCCACACCCCTGTACCGTGTGCCACACCCCTGTACCGTGTGCCACACCCCTGTACCGTGTGCCACACCCCTGTAGCGTGTGCCACACCCCTGTAGCGTGTGCCACACCCCCTGTACCGTGTACCACACCCCTGTACCGTGTGCCACACCCCTGTACCGTGTGTGCCACACCCTGTACCGTGTGCCACACCCTGTACCGTGTGCCACACCCCTGTACCGTGTGCCACACCCCTGTACCCCTGTACCGTGTGCCACACCCTGTGTGCCACACCCCTGTACCGTGTGCCACACCCCTGTACCGTGTGCCACACCCCCTGTACCGTGTGCCACACCCCCTGTACCGTGTGCCACACCCCCTGTACCGTGTGCCACACCCCTGTACCGTGTGCCACACCCCTGTACCGTGTGCCACACCCCTGTACCGTGTGCCACACCCCTGTACCGTGTGCCACACCCCTGTACCGTGTGCCACACCCCTGTACCGTGTGCCACACCCCTGTACCGTGTGCCACACCCCTGTACCACGTGTGCCACACCCCTGTACCGTGTGCCACACCCCTGTACCACGTGTGCCACACCCTGTACCGTGTGCCACACCCCTGTACCACGTGTGCCACACCCCTGTACCGTGTGCCACACCCCTGTACCACGTGTGCCACACCCCTGTACCACGTGTGCCACACCCCTGTACCACGTGTGCCACACCCCTGTACCGTGTGCCACACCCCTGTACCGTGTGTCACACCCCTGTACCGTGCGACTGAGTCGGGGAGTCGTGTCGCAGGTTCGCGGATGTGCTCGAAGTGAGCCCGGCGTCAGCCGAAGGCAGCCAGTACCGGTACTACTACGACCCGTGCCGCAGCTTCAGCCTGCCCACCGCCGCGGCCGCGCCCTGCCACGGTGTCTCGGTACGTGTCTCGTCACCGTCTCCCTCCCCTGCCACCACGGCGCCTCGGTACGTGTCTCGTCACCGTCCCCCCCGCCACGGCGTCTCGGTACGTGTCTCGTCACCGTCCCCTCCCCCGCCACCACGGCGTCTCGGTACGTGTCTCGTCACCGTCCCCCCCGCCACGGCGTCTCGGTACGTGTCTCGTTACCGTCCCCCCGCCACGGCGTCTCGGTACGTGTCTCGTCACCGTCCCCTCCCCCGCCACCACGGCGTCTCGGTACGTGTCTCGTCACCGTCCCCCCCGCCACGGCGTCTCGGTACGTGTCTCGTCACCGTCCCCCTCCCCCGCCACCACGGCGTCTCGGTACGTGTCTCGTCACCGTCTCCCTCCCCCGCCACCACGGCGTCTCGGTACGTGTCTCGTCACCGTCTCCCTCCCCCTGCCACCACGGCGCCTCGGTACGTGTCTCGTCACCGTCCCCCCCCCGCCACGGCGTCTCGGTACGTGTCTCGTCACCGTCCCCTCCCCCGCCACCACGGCGTCTCGGTACGTGTCTCGTCACCGTCCCCCTCCCTCGCCACCACGGCGTCTCGGTACGTGTCTCGTCACCGTCCCCTCCCCCGCCACGGTGTCTCGGTACGTGTCTCGTCACCGTCCCCCTCCCTCGCCACCACGGCGTCTCGGTACGTGTCTCGTTACCGTCCCCCCCCCCGCCACGGCGTCTCGGTACGTGTCTCGTCACCGTCCCCCCCCCGCAACGGCGTCTCGGTGCGTTTCTCACCACCATTCACCCCCCGCCACGGCGTCTCGGTACATGTCTCGTCACCAGTACCCCCCCCACCACATGCACACACACCACGGCGTCTCGGTACGTGTCTCGTCACCGTCCCCCCGCAACGGCGTCTCGGTGCGTTTCTCACCACCATTACACCCCCCGCCACGGCGTCTTGGTACGTGTCGTCACCGTTACCGCCCCCTGTCACGGTGTCTTGGTACGTGTCTCGTCACCGTTACCGCCCCCTGTCACGGTGTCTTGGTACGTGTCTCGCCACCGTTACCGCCCCTGTCACGGTGTCTTGGTACGTGTCTCGTCACCGTTACCGCCCCTGTCACGGTGTCTTGGTACGTGTCTCGTCACCGTTACCGCCCCCTGTCACGGTGTCTTGGTACGTGTCTCGTCACCGTTACCGCCCCCTGTCACGGTGTCTTGGTACGTGTCTCGTCACCGTTACCGCCCCTGTCACGGTGTCTTGGTACGTGTCTCGTCACCGTTACCGCCCCCTGTCACGGTGTCTTGGTACGTGTCTCGTCACCGTTACCGCCCCTGTCACGGTGTCTTGGTACGTGTCTCGTCACCGTTACCGCCCCCTGTCACGGTGTCTTGGTACGTGTCTCGCCACCGTTCCCCCTCCCCCCCCACCTCGCCACGTCGTCTCGGTACGTGTCTCGCTACCGTTACCGCCCACCGCCGGCGTCTCGGCACGTGTCTCGCCGCCGTTGCCGTTGTTTCCTTCGTCGTCGTAGTCCCCACTACTGTAATAGTCGTTAGACACTGGGTAGTCTGTGCCTGGTGTACCTATAGCCGGAGTAGAGGTACTGGTGATTGTAGCAATGCAGGTGCAATGCAGCTGCCCACGTGCGGCTGCACATGTGCGTCGCTACGACCGGGTCCGGGGAGGGACGCGTCGCCTCTTAAACTTAATGAAATTTAATAGTTCGCCTATGGCGTTGCATTGGAAAAAAATCCACCAGAAGTTATCTTCCCCTCCCCCTTATCCAAGATCGGTGGGGATGTACATGCATTTGCAGCATGTACACCCAGACTGGGGAACAACGCCACATTGTGCACCCATATCCGGCTCCGAGGTCACGTCTGGATTTCAGCTTGGTTTGCGGATTAATTTGTTAATGTTTGCATTCAAGTAATTGTGGTGAAGTGCCACAGGAGCAGCAGCTTTGTCAGCCTTCATTTGGTCGGCAGACGTTCATTGAATCCAAAGCTCATTTTCACTACAGTCCATTCACTTCAGACAAAGGCGTAGCTTCTGTTTTTGATCGCGGGTGCACGTTCATGCAGTGCTAAAATAATGGTTTTTCGCTTGGCATGAGGTGTCGAAACGATTGCAATGTCTCTGTTGTGTGGCAGACGTACCAGTGTCTCTGCTTGTGTGGCAGATGTACCAGTATCTGTTGTGCGGTAAATGTAGTAGTGTATGTTGTGTGGCAGATGTACCAGTATCTGTTGTGTGGTAGATGTGGTAATGTCTGTTGTGTGGCAGATGTACCGGTGTCTCTGTTTGTGTGGCAGATCTACCAGTGTCTCTGTTTGTGTGGCAGATGTACCAGTGTCTCTGTTTGTGTGGCAGATGTACCAGTGTCTCTGTTTGTGTGGCAGATCTACCAGTGTCTCTGTTTGTGTGGCAGACGTGTCAGTATCTCTGTTGTGTGTCAGATGTACCAATGTCTGTGCTTGTATGGCAGATGTACCGGTGTCTCTGTTTGTGTGGCAGATGTACCAGTGTCTCTGTTGTGTGGCAGATGCACCAGTGTCTCTGTGTGTATGGCAGGTGTGTCAGAAGGATCTATCGGTGCACCCGACACCCGTCTACTACAATCTGGGAGAGCTGGAACGTGCCGTATTTCGCTGGAATGGCAAGCCGGGGTCTGTTCTACATCAGCTACGTTGGTGTGTACGGACGACAGCGCAGGTATGGTTCGATGCAGCTCCTGCCGAAGCCACCACTGTCGGTGACGGGGTCCTGACAAATCAGGCACAAGTACCATCAGGGTACATCAGGGTGTGTCACCACCAGGGTACGTCAGGGTGTGTGGCACGTCAGGGTGTGTTACCATCAGGGTACATCAGGGTGTGCACCACCAGGGTACGTCAGGGTGTGTGGAACGTCAGGGTGTGTTACCATCAGGGTACATCAGGGTGTGCACCACCAGGGTACGTCAGGGTGTGTCGAACGTCAGGGTGTGTTACCATCAGGGTACATCAGGGTGTACCACCAGGGTACGTCAGGGTGTGCTACCATCAGGGTACATCAGGGTGTGCACCACCAGGGTACGTCAGGGTGTGTGGCACGTCAGGGTGTGTTACCATCAGGGTACATCAGGATGTGCACCACCAGGGTACGTCAGGGTGTGTGGTACGTCAGGGTGTGTGGCACGTCAGGGTGTGTCACCATCAGGATACATCAGGGTGTGTCACCACCAGGGTGAGTCCGGGCATGGCACCATCAGGGTACATCAGGGTGTATCAGCGTCAGGGTGTGTCACCATCAGGGTTCATCAGGGTGTGTCACCATCAGGGTAAGTCGGGGCATGGCACCATCAGGGTACATCAGGGTGTGTCACCACCGGGGCGCATCAGGGTGTGACACCATCAGTATACGTCAGGATGTGTCCCATCAGGGTGTGTGACCATCAACTGTACAAATCGGTGTAGTCACAGCTTTCTGTAATAGCTGCTGAAAAGTGGTATTTCAGCGAAAAAGACGGCAAAAAATATCCCCCGTCTTGCACAAGGCAAAAAAAAAACAGATTCCGTGGCACCGTCATGCGGCGGAAACATAAATCGCTGTCTTCTGGAGCACAGACGTAGCCTTATTGTGTCGTATTTGCCTTCACTAGCTGCGAAACTCGCAATTTCCTAGTTTGTGGGAGATGAATGCTGCATGTATGTCGGGCAATGGAAAGAAAATGCGCGTCAAGCAGCATTGTGATGAAATATGCATGCTTATGTCTGACAGCATTCATCCCTACGCTGAGATGTCCCCAGCACACCGCATGCCATATAAGGTGGCTGTTCCCCTCCTCTCTCCCTCCTCCTGCCTTTGTCAGGAGGCAGACAAAGCGAGTTTCCGATGACGTCTCGGCTAGCCGGAATTTGATGTCGCTCGCGCCTTTCTCCTGCTCCCCGGTGATGCGAACGCCGGTTCCCGCTGTCAACACGTGGTCTTTGCGGATTAATGATAATTTATTCGCGAAATAGGGTGGAATATACCACTTCCGGAACACTGAAGCGACATCCTTTCCAAAGGAGTACCGTGATTATGTTTCTTCGTGTTTGTTTATGAAGTCTTCATGCCTCATTTATAGGTTCTAACAGTATCTCGTTTATAGGTTCACGTGTGTGCCCACCATTACCGATAGTGATAACTGAGCGTTTAGTAATGTATTTATAGGTAAAGGGGTTACCTATGATATGGCATGTTATACAATACCAGTTGATAGCATAGGTGTTGTTATTGTTACCCTTACCGTGAAGATAGGCATCCACATATTAGGCATCTCTCAAAACAAACAGAAAGTCGCACTTACAAGTACACTATTGGCTCAAAATTGTGCTGGAAGAGCTTGAAAGCTATTTTAAATATCATCGTTTGCAGGGCACATTTTGACATCCTGCTATACTCGTTTAGACATCTCGCACCCAATGAAAAGCCATTATTTTAGCACTGCTGCGTGAAGGAGCGAGACAATGCAGCTTACTATTTACGAGGAAGGGTAGGTGCGCGGTTCCCGCTACCACACGAGTCGACACGAATACCAGAAGGAAAACCGGACACCTTGTGTTGGGTCGACCATAAGAACACACCTTACCATACTGCCGACGAATGCAAACGTCATCAACCATCTGTGTTATATGGCTAAGAACTCCGAAGCTGAAAGCCAACCGACAGCGGGAAAATCGCAGCGGACAAAAAAAGCCAAACATTTCATTAACAATTCCTGATTGTCATTCTCAGGTAGTTTAGACTGGTTGCCAGGCTGCTCAAAATATACCGATCGACAGTGTCCCGACACAGGAACGGGTCGGTCTTGCTCCTGCACTGTTCGTCATTACGTTCCAATGCGGTTGTGTATCCAAACAGTGGTGCTTTAGCTCCGAAGGTCCACACACGCCTGTCGTAGTATCGATTTCCCCAGAGATCTGCCCAACATATTCAACACATTCAAGCAGTTTTCCGACGTGTGATTTGCCGCAATTGATACTGCTTTCCTCTGAAGCTGTCCTGCTGTCGATGTGCGCGGATGGTGTCAGGATGACTCGCCGGAAGGCTGTCGAGAAGATAAGCGAATGTCGCACTGTCGCGAGGGATGAGAGCGGTCAGGTCCACCCCTTCCCTATTCTAAACGTTAAGTTTACTTCGTTACACCGGGACATGAAAGTAAAAATCAAATACTGGGCACCGCTAGGGTTGAGCCAACCGAGACAACTTAGGTGGAGGTATGTCTCCCACTGGATATTGTGGGATAACTACAAAATGACGAACATGTAGGATAAGTCCTTTTGTCAAGGTCGCCAGTGTTTACCCTTGGTCCCTTGGTGTGGTGGTGTTCCAGCCAGGAATACCAGCCGGAATCCCTTGATGTGATGGTGTTCCAGGGTGACCAGCGTCACTCTCATGATGCGATGGTGTTGCAGGGTGACCAACGTCACTCTCGTGTGTGACTGGTCACGGGCAGAGCCAAACTCCGCGCTCTACGTCTTCCCTCAGAACCCAGGCACCCCGTATGACTATGTGAGTACGACACGAGCCGTGCATTGCATCTGCGTGAACTGCCGTGTTAGTCGTCGGAGTTGGTGTCCATACTGGGCCATGTTCTGCCGATATATTTGTCGAGGTTTGTGTGCTATCCTGGGACATTGTCCTTCCTGCTGCTGCAGATATATTTGATGCAATTGAACAGAATATCTGTTGCTCTTGTCGTCCATTCCAATGCCAATGGCTGCGTGTATCACGCATAATTGAAGGCTGGTAGTGGGCTAGCTTTGCTGATTGCTCAGTTTGTGTGTGTGTGTTTCCGTGCTGGGAGTAGCGCCATCAGGAGCGCCTCGTTCGGTGGCCGTGTGACGTAATGCGCCAGGGAGTGCGACGTATGTGTTCCGTCTGAGCGGCGCAGCACACAGGCGCGGTATGACCATGGCAGTACAGGCGCCTTCAAGCCCAAATATCTCACTGGCGCAGTAGGGAGAACTGGCATACGGAGGTGAACCCGCCTTCACACGAGACGAGCCGCTTCACGTGCTCGCTACTGTCGCCGCTTCTGACAGGCATGACCAGGCAAGGTAATTGTCAGACAAGGGCTGGTGCGCAAGCTTCAGGCGGCCCTGCTCGGTAAGGTGGGTGTGTTGCCCGGTAGGACCTCTCTCGGTTCAATTTTTCTATAGAACCGGAATTTTCCAGGTCGGAATATGGGTTCAGGGTCGATGCAACAAGGATTACTTGGACTCCGAATCCGAAAACACTATTGTGCAAGACATGCAAAATTGTTCAGAGGCACGGTTGTCGATTTCTGGAAATTATTGGGGGAAAGCGTACAATACTTGAAGGGAATCGGCAGGCCCAAATGGGTAGATGGAGCACACTGAATAGGGTCCTATGCTAAAAGTTGAAATTATTTGGGGAGGCCAAAACCAACATTGAGGGGGCACTTGTCCCCGCAAAAGTATATAATACAGCATTCCAGGAGGGGGGCTTATTCGCCCCCCCCCCCCCTGTGAGGTCTCGCCAACCAATGGACAATTAAAAGAAAAAGGAACTATCGTTCGAAATGTTGTATTGTTAACTACTCTTTAATAGAAACAAAACTTTGAAATTATGAAAACGGTGGACGAAGGAGGAAATGGGAAATGATGCAATTTTTTTGCTATAGCTCTTAGAGTCAGACCAACCTTTGGATTCAATTTTTGCCAATAGACTCCAACTGAATAGTGCTTTCAATCGTTAACGCTCCGGTCCGGAAGGTCAATTAAAAACTATAGGCGTACCCAGGGTAACCGAAATTGAGGAAATACTTTTGGCCAGTAAAAAATATATTTTCTAATCAAAAACTATATTTTCTAATCATTGTCTTCATAAACAAGGAATATATTGCTAATATTATACAGGATTTTGCTCTATAAATGACAATGTATATCCTAGGAGCTGGCGTGTGTCCATAAGGTCCACAGTGGCGTGTGTCCATAAGGTCCACGGGGACATGTATCCATAAAGTCCACAGTGACATGGGTCCATAAAGTTCACAGTGGCATGGGTCCATAAGGTCCACGGTGACGTGTATCCATAAAGTCCATCGTGACATGAGTACATAAGGTTCACAGCGATGTGTATCTATAAGGTCCACAGTGATGTGTATCTATAAGGTCCGCAGTGACGTGTGTCTATAAGGTCCACGGGGACGTGCATCATTGAAGTTCACAGTGACATGAGTCCATAAGGTTAACATTGACATTGGTCCATAAGGTCCACAGTGATGTGTGTCTATAAGGTACGCAGTGGCGTGTGTCCATAAGGTCCACGAGGACGTGTGTCTGTAACGTCGGCAGTGTCTGTAAAGTCGGCAGTGTATGTAAGGTCGGCAGTGTCCGTAAGGTCGGCAGTGTCCGTATGGTCGGCAGTGTCCGTATGGTCGGCAGTGTCCGTAAGGTCAGCAGTGTCCGTATGGTCGGCAGTGTCGGTATGGTCGGCAGTGTCCGTAAGGTCGGCAGTGTCCGTAAGGTCGGCAGTGTCTCAGTGGCGTGTGTCCATAAGGTCCACGAGGACGTGTGTCTGTAAGGTCGGCAGTGTCTGTGAAGTCGGCAGTGTCTGTAAGGTCGGCAGTGTCGGTAAGGTCGGCAGTGTCTGTGAAGTCGGCAGTGTCCGTAAGGTCGGCAGTGTCCGTATGGTCGGCAGTGTCCGTATGGTCGGCAGTGTCCGTAAGGTCGGCAGTGTCCGTAAGGTCGGCAGTGTCCGTAAGGTCGGCAGTGTCCGTAAGGTCGGCAGTGTCCGTAAGGTCGGCAGTGTCGGTAAGGTCAGCAGTGTCCGTAAGGTCGGCAGTGTCGGTAAGGCGGGCGGTGACGTGAGCCGTGTCCGGCAGAACATGACGCTGGTGTCGAGGTGCGCCTGTGCGGACGGCTGCCGGCCGCGGCCGGCCGGGACGGCGGCGGCCGACCTGAGCGGCGGCACCGTGCTGCTGCTGGTGGTGGTCGGCGCCGCCGCACTCTACCTGCTACTGGGCGCCGCCTACCGCCGCCTCGTGGTGGGCGCCACCGGCTGGGAGGTGGTGCCCAACGCCGCCTTCTGGGCGTCACTGCCCGGCCTCGTCAGGGTAGGACTGACCTCGCACCCTGGTCTCACCAACACCGGCGTCTGGTCAGGGTGTCTGGTCAGGGTGTCAGGGGTGTTTGGTCAGGGTGTCAGGGGTGTCTGGTCAGGGTTCGGGGGTGTTTGGTCAGGGTGTCGGGGGTGTCTGGTCAGGGTGTCGGTTGTCAGGGTGTCAGGGGTGTCTGGGGGTGTCTGGTCAGGGTGTCAGGGGTGTCTGGTCAGGGTGTCGGGGGTGTTTGGTCAGGTTTGTGGGTGTCTGGTCAGGGTGTCGGGGGTGTTTCTGGTCAGGGTGTCGGGGGGTTGGTCAGGGGTGTCGGGTTGGTCAGGGTGTGGTGGTCAGGGTGTCGGGGGTGTCAGGGTGTCGGGGGTGTCAGGGTGTCGGCGGTGTCAGGGTGTCGGGGGTGTCAGGGTGTCGGGGGTGTTTGGTCAGGTGGGGTGTGTGGTCAGGGTGTCGGGGGTGTCTGGTCAGGGTGTCGGGGGTGTCTGGTCAGGGTGTCAGGGGTTTGTTCAGGGGTGTCGGGGGTGTCTGGTCAGGGTGTCGGGGGTGTTTGGTCAGGGTGTCGTTTGGTCAGGGTGTCTGGGGGTGTCTGGTCAGGGTGTCAGGGGTGTTTGATCAGGGTATCAGGGGTGTCTGGTCAGGGTGTCAGGGGTGTTTGATCAGGGTATCAGGGGTGTCTGGTCAGGGTGTCTGGTCAGGGTGTCAGGGGTGTTTGATCAGGGTATCAGGGGTGTCTGGTCAGGGTGTCAGGGGTGTTTGATCAGGGTATCAGGGGTGTTGGGATCAGGGTGTCAGGGGTGTCTGGTCAGGGTATCAGGGGTGTTTGGTCAGGGTATCAGGGATGTCTGGTCAGGGTGTCTGAGGTATCTGGTCAGAGTGGAGTCAGGATTTCAGGAGCATCTAGTCCGGGTGGTCAGAGTACGGGGTGGGGGCGGTAGACGAAGGTCTGTGATCCGTGACGTGCGGTCTGTAGCCTGTGATCCATGATGTGCGGTCTGTAGCCTGTGATCAGTGATGGGCGGTCTGTAGCCTGTGATCAGTGATGTGCGGTCTGTAGTCTGTGATCCGTGATGTGCGGTCTGTAGCGTGTGGTCCGTGATGCGCGGTCTGTAGCCTGTGATCCGTGATGTGTGGTCTGTAGCCTGTGATCAGTGATGTGCGATTGTAGTATGTGGTCCGTGATGTGCGGTCTGTAGCCTGTGATCATTGATGTGCGGTTTGTAGCCTGTGATCCGTGATGTGTGGTCTGTAGCCTGTGATCATTGATGTGCGGTCTGTAGCCTGTGGTCCGTGATGTGCGGTCTGTAGCCTGTGATCCGTGACGTGCGGTCTGTAGCCTGTGATCAGTGATGTGCGGTCTGTAGCCTGTGATCAGTGATGTGCGGTCTGTAGCCTGTGGTCCGTGATGTGCGGTCTGTAGTCTGTGATCAGTGACGTGCGGTCTGTAGCCTGTGATCCGTGATGCGAGGTCTGTAGTCTGTGATCAGTGATGTGCGGTTTGTAGCCTGTGATCAGTGATGTGCGGTCTGTAGCCTGTGGTCCGTGATGTGCGGTCTGTAGTCTGTGATCACCAGGTTGTTGGCGAATTTGCCCAGCTTGTCACCTACATTTGGATGTGGACGTGGTGATAATGGATCCAATGATAACGTATTTGTATGGTGGTGTGTCAGATTGGTTGCAGTTAACCTGTTGCGAGTGTACGAGTGGTTAACCTGTTGCGAGTGTACCACTCGTACACTCGTACGAGTGTACGAGTGGTCTAGGGGTAAGATGCTCGTCTCACAATCGAAAGGTTGTGGGTTCGAGTCTCACCTGTCGCTACTCTTCGCCCGCGACCAATCGGCGTGAGAGATTGGCGACGCTACATGACTCAACGGTCGACGTGTCGTAAAACCAATAACCAACCAACTGTTGCCTATCACTACACAAGAGTCTTAATTATTATAATAACAGATTTAGCCCCGGTGTTGCACTGGCGTTCGCATCTTGGTACGCTTGATTCATTTGCACGCATCATTTGCATGGGCGCTAAATGACAAAACCTGGTCGATGCGCCATAAAACTCAAATAACCAACCAGCCAACATAATTTGCACCTTCCATAGGAATAGTGTCGATACATTAAATCTCCAGCAGTCTATTGTTTGGTGTCCGTTATAACTGCCATGAGATGATCTAAACTTAGGATCAACAGAAAGCGTAGGAATGTTTAGGATTAAAGGCGTGATGCGGGTTGGTTGGTTGGTTATTGGTTTTACGACACGTCGACCGTTGAGTCATGTAGCGTCGCCAATCTCTCACGCCGATTGGTCGCGGGCGAAGAGTAGCGACAGGTGAGATTCGAACCCACAATCTTTCGATTGTGAGACGAGCATCTTACCCCTAGACCACTCGTAACGCGGGAAAGGAAGTCAAAGTTGACGCGCGTCATGGCGTTCCGTTCTCGTTCTGCCAGAGGGCCGAGCTCACGAACGACAGGCGTATGCTCGCTGAGGAGGATACAACCGAATTATATGCGAGAACAATGGACGCTCATCAAATTTCATTATATCGGGCGTTTGCATCTTCTTCATTGACGATCTACATAATTCGGTTTTAACATGGTTCGTTTATGGTTTGACCAGGGCAGGATCACCTGACACGATGTATGTGTCTGTGGTCTGGCCAGGACGGTGACCTGACGTGTGTGGTTTGACCAGAACCGGGTCACCTTCTGACGTGTGTGCGTAGTTTAACCAGAACGGGATCGCCTTACCGTAGTCCACGCACCCTAAAGCACATCCACGACCACGGGGTTGCCTTCTGACGTGCTGGGTGCTTTGACCAGGACGGGGCCACCACCTGCACCACCTGCCGTCGGCCGGACGCGGACGGGTACGACCAGATCTGACGGCAGCCAATCAGCAGCCGGGCCGCCGGCTGTCGGCCAATCATCTCTGACCAGATCTGACGGCAGCCAATCAGCAGCCGGGCCGCCGGCTGTCGGCCAATCATCTCTGACCAGATCTGACGGCGGCCAATCAGCAGCCGGGCCGCCGGCTGTCGGCCAATCATCCCTGACCAGATCTGACGGCAGCCAATCAGCAGCCGTGCCGCCGGCTGTCGGCCAATCATCTCTGACCAGATCTGACGGCAGCCAATCAGCAGCCGGGCCGCCGGCTGTCGGCCAACCATCTCTGACCAGATGTGATCGAAGCTAATAAGCAGACGGCTGTCTGCCAGTCATCTCTGATTAAATCTGACCATCAGCAATCGGTGTCTGACCAACCAGCAATCGGTTGTCCGACCAATCAGCAGCAAGTTGTCGGCCAGTCATCGCTGCCCGGTGTCGATCGGCAGTCAGACGGTGTGCTGTCAGAAATCCTGTCAGACATACTGAGAGATCTGATAAGATCTCGGAAGGCCTGCCGCCGCCATTTGCCGGCCGGAAGGGCTCGTGATACCCCACCGACCACCGATCGGAGGGATTTGAGAGTTGGCCACGTTTGCGTGAGGCCAGTGACGGGACCAGTTCGGTTACTTGGCGTCCCCACAGCAGCGATAAGACAGCGTTGGGGGCGTGTGTGGGCCGTGGTCTGTTGCGCTGTTACAGTGACGTGTGTGACGCCGATGACGGCGGCCTATGCGACGTCGAGCGCGGCGCACCGGCCACTGTAGTGCCTCTGGCCTATTGCCGGGCCATGGCGGACTCGGTCTGTCCTCCGGTGTGTGCTGGCTGTGTACCTTGGCGCCCTGTTGCGTTCTTGTCTGCCGTGGCGCCATTGCGATGCGCTGTGGCTCCGCCCACTCAATATCGGTGGCGTGGTCTGGGCAGGTGCGGGTGTGGCGCCCATTGGGCATTATCAATCGCGGGAGGCTGGGCGCCGGGTTCGGGTGTGGCGCCCACTGGGTATTATCAACCGCGGAGGCCTGGCGCCAGAGGCCAGGTTCAGGCCTGATGGATTTCGCTGTCCGAACACCACCCCGGCATCTGTCACTCAGATGCGGGGCGGGCTGTGCCCGAGGTCGTGGCCTGCCATTCGTTGTTTATTTTTGGTGTGTCCGAATGGCAACATTTATATTGAGTCAATACATATGCAAACCTGCGCGAGAATATCGCCGGTGTTGCCTGCTACCTCGTTCCCGCTTGTTCTTCAATGGTGGACTGGCGGCTACGTTCTCGCACAGCCGTACGGTTTCGTGACACGTCCCCTGTCGGCTGTTATGCAATGCACCGCTACTCGGTAGACCTTCGACCTTTTGGTTTACACTTAACACGTCACGCCGATGCTCGACAGTTCCACGGCCATAGAAAACGGAGGTGGGCCGGGTAGATGTGTGGCACCGCCTTCGCCAATGGCAGAGGATATTATCAGCAATGCCGCCTGTCCCATTCAAATCCGCACGGAGGCTCTGAGCTGGGGCACTGCTATTATCACCACTACTTTTTCCTCTTTTTTTTTGGGGGGGGGGAGGGGGCACGGGTTTTAAAACGTTAGTTTGCACACTCAGGACGGAGTTAATTTGCACATCCAGGGCGGTACATACAGCCATACATACACCATCCAACCGTACATATATCACCCAGCCGTACATACAACAGCCAGCCATATATACACCATACAACAGCCAGTCATGCATACGCCATCCTGCCGGACACAACAGCCAACCGTACATGGGCCGCCAGGCATGGCCAGCCAACCGTACATGATAATATATTAGCCGTATATCAGGACCATATATAGTAGTATGAGCCATATCTAGTATATTTGAAGCGGCACCTTAATATTGTGAGAGCAAGCACTGAACTCTGTCAGAACAAACCAGCCGTGCATGACCAGCCGACTGCACCTAACACTTCAGACTCCGCGCCACTGAAGAGTCAAGACGCCCACCCACATGTCACCTACTCGCCAGTGTAGATGGGCACGCGCTTCTCCTTGAAGGCTGTGAGGCCTTCCACGCGGTCCTTGGTGGGTATCACCTGGGCGTAGCAGGCCTCCTCGATGGCCAGGCCCGACGCCAGGTCCACCTCGATGCCCATGTTGACGGCCTTCTTCACCATGCGCACGCCCACCGGTCCGTTGGGTATGATGCGGCGGGCCAGCTCGACGGCGCGTCGATAGGCCGCGTCCCCGGCCTCGTTCTGCGCCACCACGTGGTCCACCAGGCCAATGCGGCAGGCCTGCTCGCCGTCCAGCACCTCGCCGGTGAACATGAGCTCCTTGGCGCGCGAGGCGCCCACCAGCCGCGGCAGCCGCTGGTGCCCCCGGCGCCGGGGATGATGGCCACACGGTCAATTTCCCACCGTAACGTCGTCGTCGTCGTCGTCGTCGTCGTCGGACACCTTACCCGCACGTGTCGGTAAGGTGGGCGGTGACGTGAGCCGTGTCCGTAAGGTCGGCAGTGTCTGTAAGGTCGGCAGTGTCTGTAAGGTCGGCAGTGTCCGTATGGTCGGCAGTGTCTGTAAGGTCGGCAGTGTCCGTAAGGTCGGCAGTGTCCGTATGGTCGGCAGTGTCGGTAAGGTCGGCAGTGTCGGTAAGGTGGGCGGTGACGTGAGCCGTGTCCGGCAGAACATGACGCTGGTGTCGAGGTGCGCCTGTGCGGACGGCTGCCGGCCGCGGCCGGCCGGGACGGCGGCGGCCGGCCTGAGCGGCGGCACCGTGCTGCTGCTGGTGGTCGGCGTCTGTGCCCCGCACTCTACCTGCTACTGGGCGCCGCCTACCGCCGCCTCGTGGTGGGCGCCACCGGCTGGGAGGTGGTGCCCAACGCCGCCTTCTGGGCGTCACTGCCCGGCCTCGTCAGGGTAGGACTGACCTCGCACCTTGGTCTCACCAACACCGGCGTCTGGTCAGGGTGTCAGGGGTGTTTGATCAGGGTGTCGGGAGCGTCTGGTCAGGGTGTCGGGAGCAAAATGACCAATGCAGCCGACGCGCCCTAAAGCACACAGGGTGTCGGGAGCGTCTGGTCAGGGTGTCAGGGGTGTCTTGGGGGTGTCTGATCAGGGTGTCAGGGGTGTCTGGTCAGGGTGTCAGGGGCGTCTAGTCAGGGTGTCGGGTGCGTCTGATCAGGGTGTCAGGGGTGTCTGGTCAGGGTATCAGGGTGTTTGATCAGGGTATCAGGGGTGTTGATCAGGGTGTCAGGGTGATGGGTATCAGGGGTGTTTGGTCAGGGTATCAGGGATGTCTGGTCAGGGTGTCTGAGGTATCTGGTCAGAGTGGAGTCAGGATTTCAGGAGCATCTAGTCCGGGTGGTCAGAGTACGGGGTGGGGGCGGTAGACGAAGGTCTGTGATCCGTGACGTGCGGTCTGTAGCCTGTGATCCATGATGTGCGGTCTGTAGCCTGTGATCAGTGATGGGCGGTCTGTAGCCTGTGATCAGTGATGTGCGGTCTGTAGTCTGTGATCCGTGATGTGCGGTCTGTAGCCTGTGGTCCGTGATGCGCGGTCTGTAGCCTGTGATCCGTGATGTGTGGTCTGTAGCCTGTGATCAGTGATGTGCGATTGTAGTATGTGGTCCGTGATGTGCGGTCTGTAGCCTGTGATCATTGATGTGCGGTTTGTAGCCTGTGATCCGTGATGTGTGGTCTGTAGCCTGTGATCATTGATGTGCGGTCTGTAGCCTGTGGTCCGTGATGTGCGGTCTGTAGCCTGTGATCCGTGACGTGCGGTCTGTAGCCTGTGATCAGTGATGTGCGGTCTTTGTAGCCTGTGGTCCGTGATGTGCGGTCTGTAGCCTGTGGTCAGTGACTGCGGTTCTGTGATCAGTGATGTGCGGTCTGTAGCCTGTGATCAGTGACGTGCGGTCTGTAGCCTGTGATCCGTGATGCGAGGTCTGTAGTCTGTGATCAGTGATGTGCGGTTTGTAGCCTGTGATCAGTGATGTGCGGTCTGTAGCCTGTGATCAGTGATGTGCGGTCTGTAGTCTGTGATCACCAGGTTGTTGGCGAATTTGCCCAGCTTGTCACCTACATTTGGATGTGGACGTGGTGATAATGGATCCAATGATAACGTATTTGTATGGTGGTGTGTCAGATTGGTTGCAGTTAACCTGTTGCGAGTGTACGAGTGGTTAACCTGTTGCGAGTGTACCACTCGTACACTCGTACGAGTGTACGAGTGGTCTAGGGGTAAGATGCTCGTCTCACAATCGAAAGGTTGTGGGTTCGAGTCTCACCTGTCGCTACTCTTCGCCCGCGACCAATCGGCGTGAGAGATTGGCGACGCTACATGACTCAACGGTCGACGTGTCGTAAAACCAATAACCAACCAACTGTTGCCTATCACTACACAAGAGTCTTAATTATTATAATAACAGATTTAGCCCCGGTGTTGCACTGGCGTTCGCATCTTGGTACATCTGCACTTTTTTTTTTGTGGGCCCCCCCCCCCCCCCTATAATAAAAGATTAGGACCCCCGCTTGATTCATTTGCACGCATCATTTGCATGGGCGCTAAATGACAAAACCTGGTCGATGCGCCATAAAACTCAAATAACCAACCAGCCAACATAATTTGCACCTTCCATAGGAATAGTGTCGATACATTAAATCTCCAGCAGTCTATTGTTTGGTGTCCGTTATAACTGCCATGAGATGATCTAAACTTAGGATCAACAGAAAGCGTAGGAATGTTTAGGATTAAAGGCGTGATGCGGGTTGGTTGGTTGGTTATTGGTTTTACGACACGTCGACCGTTGAGTCATGTAACGTCGCCAATCTCTCACGCCGATTGGTCGCGGGCGAAGAGTAGCGACAGGTGAGATTCGAACCCACAATCTTTCGATTGTGAGACGAGCATCTTACCCCTAGACCACTCGTAACGCGGGAAAGGAAGTCAAAGTTGACGCGCGTCATGACGTTCCGTTCTCGTTCTGCCCGAGGGCCGAGCTCACGAACGACAGGCGTATGATCGCTGAGGAGGATACAACCGAATTATATGCGAGAACAATGCACGCTCATCAAATTTCATTATATCGGGCGTTTGCATCTTCTTCATTGACGATCTAAATAATTCGGTTTTAACATGGTTCGTTTATGGTTTGACCAGAGCAGGATCACCTGACACGATGTATGTGTGTGTGGTCTGGCCAGGACGGTGACCTGACGTGTGTGGTTTGACCAGAACCGGGTCACCTTCTGACGTGTGTGCGTAGTTTAACCAGAACGGGATCGCCTTACCGTAGTCCACGCACCCTAAAGCACATCCACGACCACGGGGTTGCCTTCTGACGTACTGGGTGCTTTGACCAGGACGGGGCCACCACCTGCACCACCTGCCGTCGGCCGGACGCGGACGGGTACGACCAGATCTGACGGCAGCCAATCAGCAGCCGGGTCGCCGGCTGTCGGCCAATCATCTCTGACCAGATCTGACGGCAGCCAATCAGCAGCCGGGCCGCCGGCTGTCGGCCAATCATCTCTGACCAGATCTGACGGCAGCCAATCAGCAGCCGGGCCGCCGGCTGTCGGCCAACCATCTCTGACCAGGTCTGATCGAAGCTAATCAGCAGACGGCTGTCTGCCAGTCATCTCTGATTAAATCTGACCATCAGCAATCGGTGTCCGACCAATCAGCAATCGGTTGTCCGACCAATCAGCAGCAAGTTGTCGGCCAGTCATCCCTGCCTGGTGTCGATCGGCATTCAGACGGTGTGCTGTCAGAAATCTTGTCAGACATACTGAGAGATCTGATAAGACCTCGGAAGGCCTGCCGCCGCCATTTGCCGGCCGGAAGGGCTCGTGATACCCCACCGGCCACCGATCGGAGGGATTTGAGAGTTCGCCACGTTTGCGTGAGGCCAGTGACGGGACCAGTTCGGTTACTTGGCGTCCCCACAGCAGCGATAAGACTGCGTTGGGGGCGTGTGTGGGCCGTGTTCTGTTGTGCTGTTACAGTGACGTGTGACGCCGATGACGGCGGCGTATGTGATGTCGAGCGCGGTGTACCGGCCACTGTAGTGCCTCTGGCCTATTGCCGGGCCATGGCGGACTCGGTCTGTCCTCTGGTGTGTGCTGGCTGTGTACCTTGGCGCCCTGTTGCGTCCTAGTCTGTCGTGGCGCCATTGCGATGCGCTGTGGCTCCGCCCACTCAATATCGGTGGCGTGGTCTGGGCAGGTGCGGGTGTGGCGCCCATTGGGCATTATCAATCGCGGGAGGCTGGGCGCCGGGTTCGGGTGTGGCGCCCACTGGGTATTATCAACCGCGGAGGCCTGGCGCCAGAGGCCAGGTTCAGGCCTGATGGATTTCGCTGTCCGACCACCCCGGCATCTGTCACTCAGATGCGGGGCGGGCTGTGCCCGAGGTCGTGGCCTGCCATTCGTTGTTTATTTTTGGTGTCCGAATGGGAACATTTATATTGAGTCAATACATATGCAAACCTGCGCGAGAATATCGCCGGTGTTGCCTGCTACCTCGTTCCCGCTTTTTCTTCATTGGTGGACTGGCGGCTGCGTTCTCGCACAGCCGGACGGTTTCGTGACACGTCCCCTGTCGGCTGTTATGCAATGCACCGCTACTCGGTAGGCCTTCGACCTTTTGGTTTACACTTAACACGTCACGCCGATGCCCGACAGTTCCGCGGCCATAGAAAACGGGGAGGTGGGCCGGGTAGATGTGTGGCACCGCCTTCGCCAATGGCAGAGGATATTATCAGCAATGTCGTCTGTCCCATTCAAATCCGCACGGAGGCTCTGAGCTGGGGCACTGCTATTATCACCACTACTTTTTCCTCTTCCTTTTTTTTGGGGGGGGGGCATGGGTTTTGAAACGTTAGTTTGCACACTCAGGACGGAGTTAATTTGCACATCCAGGGCTGTACATACAGCCATACATACACCATCCAACCGTACATATATCACCCAGCCGTACATACAACAGCCAGCTATATATACACCATCCTGCCATACATACAACAGCCAGTCATGCATACGCCATCCTGCCGGACACACCAGCCAACCGTACATGGGCCGCCAGGCATGGCCAGCCAACCGTACATGATAATATATTAGTCGTATATCAGGACCATATATTGTAGTATGAGCCATATCTAGTATATTTCAAGCGGCACCTTAATATTGTGAGAGCAAGTACTGAACTCTGTCAGAACAGACCAGCCGTGCATGACCAGCCGACTGCACCTAACACTTCAGACTCCGCGCCACTAAAGAGTCAACACGCCCGCCCACATGTCACCTACTCGCCAGTGTAAATGGGCACGCGCTTCTCCTTGAAGGCTGTGAGGCCTTCCACGCGGTCCTTGGTGGGTATCACCTGGGCGTAGCAGGCCTCCTCGATGGCCAGGCCCGACGCCAGGTCCACCTCGATGCCCATGTTGACGGCCTTCTTCACCATGCGCACGCCCACCGGTCCGTTGGGTATGATGCGGCGGGCCAGCTCGACGGCGCGTCGATAGGCCGCGTCCCCGGCCTCGTTCTGCGCCACCACGTGGTCCACCAGGCCAATGCGGCAGGCCTGCTCGCCGTCGAGCACCTCGCCGGTGAACATGAGCTCCTTGGCGCGCGAGGCGCCCACCAGCCGCGGCAGCCGCTGGGTGCCGCCGGCGCCGGGGATGATGGCCAGCCGGGTCTCCACCAGTCCCAGCTTGGCCGACGACGAGGCGACGCGCAGGTCGCAGGCGAGCGCCATCTCGAGGCCGCCGCCCAGCGCCGCGCCGTCCACGGCCGCGATCACCGGCTGTGGTAGCGAGTGCAGCTCCGACATGAGCGCCCGCGCTCGCGACACGAACGGTCCCACCTGCAGCACAGTGGTGCTCGTGTCACCTCGGCAGCACGGACGGCCCACAGAACACTGACAAAACGTAAACGCCCGCGCCTGCGACACGAACGGTCCCACCTGCAGCACAGTGGTGCTCGTGTCACCTCGGCAGCACGGACGACACACAGAACACCGACACGACATGAGCGCCCGCGCCCGCGACACGAACGGCCCACAGCAAACTGACACGATTAAAACTGATGCAGAGGTGTCATTCCAGGACGAATGCCTTATGAACAACTTGCTTGCACGAAATGAAAACACATGCAATGTCAATTTTCCCTGCTAAGACCACTTCCATCAACATCATGTTTCAACCACAGTAACATCCAGAAAATCAGAATTATCCAGTTCTACCTCGCAACGAAGTCGATAATAAATGTTAAGCCACCGTCCCCCAGTTCAAAAGACAACCTAAAACCAGGACAGTGTGCACTGGGGATACGACACATAAAAGTTATGTGATATAGAGGATAGCCTGTGGTGTGATTCAACTGCAGGAGGTTGGCAAACACAAAAAAGTGGCCCGCGAGAGCGAGAGAGAGAGAGAGAGAGAGAGAGAGAGAGAGAGAGAGAGAGAGAGAGAGAGAGAGAGAGAGAGAGAGAGAGAGAGAGAGAGAGAGAGAGAGAGAGAGAGAGAGAGAGAGAGAGAGAGAGAGAGAGAGAGAGATAGAGATAGAGATAGAGATAGAGATAGAGATAGAGATAGAGATAGAGATAGAGATAGAGATAGAGATAGAGATAGAGATAGAGATAGAGATAGAGATAGAGATAGAGATAGAGATAGAGATAGAGATAGAGATAGAGATAGAGATAGAGATAGAGATAGAGATAGAGATAGAGATAGAGATAGAGATAGAGATAGAGATAGAGATAGAGATAGAGATAGAGATAGAGATAGAGATAGAGATAGAGATAGAGATAGAGAGAGAGAGAGAGAGAGAGAGAGAGAGAGAGAGAGAGAGAGAGAGAGAGAGAGAGAGATAGAGAGAAAGATAACGATAACGAGAAATAAGAAGAGAAAAAGAAAGAGTTGATGGTCAAAAACTTGGGAGGTAAGCGGAGCAAGTATCAGCGAAAACAAAACGAATTCAGACGTCAGTTTGTGACTTTTCTGTCGGGGACAAGGTGGCTTCCGTCTCCCTGAATAGTGGTATCCCTCTCCTTGAATAGTGGTGTCCACATCGTGAGCGAGACTGACCCTCATGACGAGGCCGACAAGGGAGCGTGTGGACGACTAACTGGAATATACGACCGGCGCTAGTTCTCGGCGTCCGGCCGATTCGGTACCGGTATATTTTGCTATAGGTACCGATTCGGACTGTGAGTCATGTCTTAGTAGCACAATTGGCCTAATTTTAGCCACTCAGGATATGCAGATCTTGAATATATGCTGTGTGATAATTATTACGCGACATTTACAGTGCATAATGCTTGCATAGCGAGCACTAAATAAGAATTATCCAATATATACACATGAACTTCACTTACGTCATTATGACGTCACCAGGCATGGCCAGACGTTAATGTTTTTATCGAAGATTTCGTACCCATATAGGCGTGTCCAAAATTTGAGCCGTAGGGTATCGCTATAACGAACGTGGGCCATCGCCAATTCCCTGCGAGCCTGTTCATAGATCAGTTGTGGTGTTGTGCATTTTAATATGCCTGTTTATGCCTGGTATACCTAGTTGCAAAACTTGCTGCTTGACAGAGTTATGGGTACACTGGTCAGCAAATGTCCGCGCTTCACGCGTATGGATTTCCTGCCTTTTCAGGGCACTACAGTTATCTTTGCATACACTCTCCTTCCAGCATTAAGAACGGATTTATTACTTTGGTTTATGGCGCATGGACAGTTAGTGGTTATTTAGCGCCCACCGGCATTCAAAACGCTCACCTCCAGGCCCTAGAGCAAAATGCATCTACACTTAATCATTCCTACCATGCGTCTTACGTTTACATCGTTCAAACAAACACCATCATAACAAACACCTTGTCAGAACAAACACTTAATACTATGAGAGGAAATGCTGAATATATCAGAACAATACTGAATACTATCACAGCTTGGCACGGCCGCCTTGCCGGGCCGACACCCACCTCGTCGGGCCTCATGCGGGCGCGCTCCTTGAGGTCGGCGCCGGCGCAGAAGGCGCCCGGCACCAGGCTGCGGATGATCACCACGCGCACGCTGCGGTCGAACCGGACGCTCTGCACGGCGTCGGCCAGCGCCGCCAGCAGCGAGCGGCTGATGGCGTTCTGGGCGCGCGGCCGGTTCATGGCGATGGCCACCACGCCGGCGCTGTCGCCCAGCAGGTACTGCACGGCCAGCTCGTCCGAGGCCACCGACGACGCCGGCCGGCCGTGCGCGGCGGCCGACAGCACGGCCCGCGCACGTCCAACACGACCGAGGAGCATGGCCGCTGCCGGGTCACGGGGCGCTGCGGTCAGGCACTGCCGGGTCACGGGGCGCGGCAGTCAGGCTGCCGTCCGCCCGGGCACGCCGGGTCACGGGGCGCGGCAGCAGGCGACCGAGGAGCATGGCCGCTGCCGGGTCACGGCGGGCCGGCAGTAGGCACTGCCGGGTCACGGGGCGCGGCAGTCAGGCTGCCGGGTCACGGGGCGCGGCAGTCAGGATGCCGTCCAACACGACCGGGTGGCCGCTGCCGGGTCACGGGGCTGCAGTCGGCACCCGGTCACGGGCGGGAGTGCCGTCCAACACGACCGAGGAGCATGGCCGCTACCGGGTCACGGGGCGCTGCAGTCAGGCACTGCCGGGTCACGGGGCGCGGCAGTCAGGCTGCCGTCCACACGACCGAGGAGCATGGCCGCTGCCGGGTCACGGGGCGCCCAGGCAGGCTGCCGGGTCACGGATGCCGTCCGACACGACCGAGGAGCATGGCCGCTGCCGGGTCACGGGGCGCTGCAGTCAGGCACTGCCGGGTCACGGGGCGCGGCAGTCAGGCTGCCGTCCGACACGACCGGGGCATGGCCGCTGCCGGGTCACGGGGCGCTGCAGTCAGGCACTGCCGGGTCACAGGGCGCGGCAGTCAGTATGCCACTGCCGGGTCACAGGACGCGGCAGTCATGGCCGCTGCCGGGTCACAGGGCGCGGCAGTCAGTATGCCGCTGCCGGGTCACAGGACGCGGCAGTCAGGATGCCGCTGCCGGGTCACAGGGCGCGGCAGTCAGGATCTGCCGGGTCACAGGACGCGGCAGTCAGGATGCCGCTGCCGGGTCACAGGACGCGGCAGTCAGGATGCCGCTGCCGGGTCACAGGGCGCGGCAGTCAGGATGCCGCTGTCGGGTCACAGGGCGCGGCAGTCAGTATGCCGCTGTCGGGTCACGGGACGCAGCAGTCAGGATGCCGCTGCCGGGTCACAGGGCGCGGCAGTCAGGATGCCGCTGCCGGGTCACGGGGCGCCAGGGTCAGTCGGGCGCGCACTGCCGGGTCACAGGGCGCGGCAGTCAGGATGTCACTGCCGGGTCACAGGGCGCGGCAGTCAGGATGCCACTGCCGAGTCACAGGACGCGGCAGTCAGGATGCCGCTGTCGGGTCACAGGACGCGGCAGTCAGGATGCCGCTGTCGGGTCACAGGACGCGGCAGTCAGGATGCCACTGCCGGGTCACGGGGCGCGGCAGTCAGGATGTCACTGCCGGGTCACAGGGCGCGGCAGTCAGGATGCCACTGGGGTCAAGGGGGGCATCAGGACGCGGGTCAGGGCGGCAGCGTATGCCGCTGTCGGGTCACAGGACGCGGCAGTCAGTATGCCGCTGCCGGGTCACAGGGCGCGGCAGTCAGGATGCCGCTGCCGGGTCACAGGACGCGGCAGTCAGGATGCCGCTGCCGGGTCACAGGACGCGGCAGTCAGGATGCCGCTGCCGGGTCACAGGGCGCGGCAGTCAGGATGCCGCTGCCGGGTCACAGGACGCGGCAGTCAGTATGCCGCTGCCGGGTCACGGGGCGCGGCAGTCAGGATGCCGCTACCGGGTCACGGGGCGCGGCAGTCAGGATGTCACTGCCGGGTCACAGGGCGCGGCAGTCAGGATGCCGCTGCCGGGTCACGGGGCGCGGCAGTCAGGATGCCGCTGCCGGGTCACAGGACGCGGCAGTCAGGATGCCGCTGCCGGGTCACGGGGCGCGGCAGTCAGGATGCCGCTGCCGGGTCACAGGGCGCGGCAGTCAGGATGCCGCTGCCGGGTCACAGGGCGCGGCAGTCAGGATGTCACTGCCGGGTCACAGGGCGCGGCAGTCAGTATGCCGCTGCCGGGTCACAGGGCGCGGCAGTCAGGATGCCGCTACCGGGTCACGGGGCGCGGCAGTCAGGATGCCGCTGCCGGGTCACGGGGCGCGGCAGTCAGGAGCCGCTACCGGGTCACGGGGCGCGGCAGTCAGGATGTCACTGCCGGGTCACAGGGCGCGGCAGTCAGGATGTCACTGCCGGGTCACAGGGCGCGGCAGTCAGGATGCCGCTGTCGGGTACAGGCGCAGCAGTAGATGCCGCTACCGGGTCACAGGGCGCGGCAGTCAGGATGCCGCTACCGGGTCACGGGGCGCGGCAGTCAGGATGCCACTGCCGGGTCACGGGGCGCGGCAGTCAGGATATGTCACTGCCGGGTCACGGGGCGCGGCAGTCAGTATGCCGCTACCGGGTCACGGGGCGCGGCAGTCAGGATGCCGCTGCCGGGTCACAGGACGCGGCAGTCAGTATGCCGCTGCCGGGTCACAGGACGCGGCAGTCAGTAGGCCGCTACCGGGTCACGGGGCGCTGCAGTCAGGATGCCGCTGTCGGGTCACAGGACGCGGCAGTCAGTATGCCGCTGCCGGGTCACAGGACGCGGCAGTCAGGATGCCGCTGCCGGGTCACAGGGCGCGGCAGTCAGGATGCCGCTGCCGGGTCACAGAACGCGCCAGTCAGGACGCCGCTGCCGGGTCACAGGGCGCGGCAGTCAGGCTGCCACTGCCGGGTCACAGGAGCGAGTGTACACTGCCGGGTCACGGGGCGTGCAGTCAGGATGTCACGGACGCGGCAGTCAGGATGCCGCTGCCGGGTCACAGGACGCGGCAGTCAGTATGCCACTGCCGGGTCACGGGGCGCTGCAGTCAGGCTGCCACTGCCGGGTCACAGGACGCGGCAGTCAGGATGCCACTGCCGGGTCACAGGACGCGGCAGTCAGGATGCCACTGCCGGGTCACAGGGCGCGGCAGTCAGGATGCCGCTGCCGGGTCACAGGACGCGGCAGTCAGGATGCCGCTGCCGGGTCACAGGGCGCGGCAGTCAGTATGCCGCTGTCGGGTCACAGGGCGCGGCAGTCAGGATGCCGCTGTCGGGTCACAGGACGCGGCAGTCAGGATGCCGCTGCCGGGTCACAGGACGCGGCAGTCAGGATGTCACTGCCGGGTCACAGGACGCGGCAGTCAGGATGCCACTGTCGGGTCACAGGACGCGGCAGTCAGGCTGCCACTGCCGGGTCACAGGACGCGGCAGTCAGTATGCCACTGCCGGGTCACGGGGCGCTGCAGTCAGGATGTCACTGCCGAGTCACAGGACGCGGCAGTCAGGATGCCGCTGCCGGGTCACAGGACGCGGCAGTCAGGCTGCCACTGCCGGGTCACAGGACGCGGCAGTCAGTATGCCACTGCCGGGTCACGGGGCGCTGCAGTCAGGATGCCGCTGCCGGGTCACAGGACGCGGCAGTCAGTATGCCGCTGCCGGGTCACAGGACGCGGCAGTCAGTATGCCGCTGCCGGGTCACAGGACGCGGCAGTCAGTATGCCACTGCCGGGTCACAGGACGCGGCAGTCAGTATGCCGCTGCCGGGTCACAGGGCGCGGCAGTCAGGAGGCCGCTACCGGGTCACGGGGCGCGGCAGTCAGGAGGCCGCTGTCGGGTCACAGCGCGCGGCAGTCAGGATGCCGCTACCGGGTCACAGGGCGCGGCAGTCAGGATGCCGCTACCGGGTCACAGGGCGCGGCAGTCAGGATGCCGCTACCGGGTCACAGGGCGCGGCAGTCAGGAGGCCGCTACCGGGTCACGGGGCGCGGCAGTCAGGCTGCCACTGCCGAGTCACAGGACGCGGCAGTCAGGCTGCCACTGCCGGGTCACAGGGCGCGGCAGTCAGGCTGCCACTGCCGGGTCACGGGGCGCTGCAGTCAGGATGTCACTGCCGGGTCACAGGACGCGGCAGTCAGTATGCCACTGCCGGGTCACAGGACGCGGCAGTCAGGATGTCACTGCCGAGTCACAGGGCGCGGCAGTCAGTATGCCGCTGCCGGGTCACAGGCATTGTCAGTCAGACGACCAATGACCTAAAATGTGGTATAATTAATATTTTTCGTCATCATATACTACTCCACCAAAAAAAACTTTTCTGTGCCCCTTCCCTATATTGTGTTTAGGAGGGATAAATTGTATCTGCATTGTCAAAACTATGTTTCTGGCAGTTAAAAAATGAATGGTTTAACTTGAACCTAGCATAATGGGTTCAAATCACTTCAAATACTCACTATTAAGGCACAATGGGTTTGAGTTGCTTCATTAGCTTACAATTCATGCCTGCAGCTGGGATGGCCAGTTGGCAACTGGCCAAGCAATGGTGCGGGTGCAGGCACCAGGCAGCTGTGCCTACCATGTGGGCAAGTTAAACTGTCAAAATTGTGTTATAGAACTGATAATTCCCAACTCGGAGGCAGGTTTAGGGACAGTGCAACAAGTTTCAGCTGAACACTGATTCTGCAAAGCCTCCCCAACAACAACTTGAACTGAATCTACTCCAGGTTAAACAAAAAAAAATCATGTTATTATCTTGGGGAAATGACTGCTTCTCAAGACATCAGTATTTCAACTTCAGTTGCCTATATCATTGGGCTATATTTTCCAAAGAAAGGAGCATCAGCTAAATCACATCATAAAAACAACAAAATTTGTGACCAAAAATAGTCCCAGGGGCTTCTTATATATATGATTTACCAACTTTTCCTGCCTATTACCTGATGGTGTTGTCCAGTTTGGCAGCATCTCATTACAGGTTGGAATGCAGAATTAAGGTAGAATCATGCTGAAAACGAAGCATCTTTGATGTAGAGAATTGTAAAATTTATTGGGATCAATATTAAATTGTATTTTATCACATCAGAGAAGCATCAGGTATTGATGCCTGAAGTACTGGTAAACTTGCAATTAAAGGTTTTTTATTCTTGCAAATTTTTTTTTTTAGTACAATGCTTATGAATGTGGTTAATATGTGACAACACATTTCCTCTGCAAATGCATACGTTTCAGTCAGCAGGCAACATAACACCAAAATAATTGGTTTGGATTTGGGTAACATAGCATGAAAATAATGTTACAACGAATGAAAAGAAGGTAACATAACATGATCTAACCTAACCATCCATGTAAACTTTCTGGTATTATTGCAGTTTAGGGTAACCACAAGACAAGTTTTATACACATTTTACCCCATAAAGCATATAAAGTGGCCAGGTTTGGTTAAGTTATGTTAGGTTAGGCTTTTGATGTCAGTTGAACACATCTTCAAAAAGTTTTGAAATTTGTTCTATGAAAATAGTTGAAGGTAGTTAAGTTAAGGTAAGGTTGAAGGTAGTTAAGGTAGGTAAAGGTTGTTTTAGTTTTCAATTAAACAAAATTGAGAACAAAATTGTTCAGAAATTTTCCATTAAAAAGGAATTTGCTTTCTTACATGGAAGGACAGGCTATGTTATCTTAGGTTATGTTACATTGTTTTCTTTCTTTTGAACATTAATTTTATGCTATATTACCTAACTGCAAGCCCATTTTCAGCATTATTTTGCCTCTCAACTGAAGATTATGAATTTGCAGAGGTAATGAGTGGTCACATCATATTAAGCATATTCATAAGCATTGCATTGGAAAAATAAATTGTAAGAAATAAAAAAAACATTAAATTCCAAATTTACCAACTTTTTTAATGTTTCGAGTTTCAAATAACTTTACTCTTTAATCATTTTAGATTAAAAAAACAAGCCAACCTAACCTAACCAAATTGTATGCTTTGTGATGGTAAAATATGTGCACAACTTGTTCCATGGACCGTATAAAGTGCAATAATACTGAAGTAGGTACCTTCCAAGGTGCAAAATCTCATAAATAATCTGAATGAAGATACTGTAATTTATTAGGTGCTAGGTAGTATGTTTGGGATCATTGCAGTTTAAGGTATGAAGCACACATGGGCCATCGTCAGGAGTGATCAAAAAAGCTCAAGCTTAACAATTGAAGAAAAAAAAAACACGCGGGAAAAAAGCGTGCAAAAAGACACGTGGATTGCAGAAAAGCCTCCTCAGTGGTGCAGACACTCACAGAAACTCCAAATCAGAAACAAACTATGTCAAGAAGGAATCCTCTGAGGAAGCCCGAGCCGATGGTCCATATACATATCGATGCATACACTCAAGCACATATGTAGACATATATCCAATATAATGCGTAATACATACTATATATAATTTATGTTTATGCAATTGTATGTGATATACCAAGACGTCGTTTGCGTGTTTAGTTGCGGCCGTAGATTACGTATATGTAGAGATTCGAGGACCTTCAGATCAGAGTTGTCCCTGGCTGTTGCTAGAATTTCTACTTTGAAGTTTGTGTTAGTGTCGCTGTGTTCCATGTTAGAATGTTTGTCGATCATGTGTTCGCCTAAAGGTGTGCATGCTCTCCGAAGTCTGGCATCTCCCAAGTGCTCATTGTACCTATCCCTGATACTACGTTTGGTTTCACCGACATAAATGTTCCAAGACAGCGATTGCACGTTATTTTGTAAACTACGTTTTTCCGTGTGCATCTACCTTTGAGCCCGTTGATGTAGGTGTGGCACGTTCTCCTACCAGCGGGGCATGGCGGCATTTCCAGGGCTGAGCGGACCAGGTAAGATTTCAGCGTAGGTACGCTAGTTCAGGCTACCCTAACATGGTTTAGACGAGACGAACGGATGGCTGCGTTTACCTGTCGACATAGTTGGTCATCGACAAAAGGAAGTCTCATGTAAACATAGTTGGGATTGCTACCCGCTCGATGCCGACGTTGCCCATCTATCCTACTTCTGTTGTGAGGGTGAACAGCACGAGCGGCGGAGTGTACCAGATGTGCTGGGTATCCGTTTTCCAGGAAAAGAGTCGTCATCTTCGCGAGGCTCCGCTCGCATGAAATAGTATCGGAGGCGACTCGTGCTGCTCTCCTCATTTGGGATGTTAGGACGGCCTTTTTTAGTGGCCATCGGGTGGGCTGAATCATAGTGCAAGATGATGGGGGCTGCCATTGGTTTAAAGTACAGCTCGGTGGTGTAGCTCCCATCAGCCTGAACTACAAACAACGTATCAAGGAAAGGAATCGAACTGCTATGACCATTGTGTTCCAAGGTAAACTTGATGCTGGAATGTTGTTGGTTAATATCTGCAAAGAAGTCGAGCAAAGAGGCCAAGCCATGTGTCCAAACACCAAAAATATGGTCTATATACCTCATGTAGAGAGCTGGTTTCAAATCATACGAAGCTAAGAAGATCGACTCAAGGCGGTGCATAAAAGCAATCGCTAGAGGAGGTGCACATCGGTTACCCATAGCCACTCATTTTGTCTGCTTGTACATGGAGTTACCGAAACGTATGATGTTATTACTAAAAATATGTTAGTAATTTCACACAGTCCTGTACCCCAATCCCGAAAAGAGGAATATCATCCAGATTGTCCTCGATTAGACGAATCACAGCATCTATTCCCTCCTTTATCGGAATGCTGCCATATACATTTTTCACGTCCATGGTGAAAACAATACTGCCCTCCGTAAGTTTGGTAGGAAACGTTTCTTTCACCCTCTGCAGGTACGACTCCGAGTTTGTCAGATGGGCGGGAGCCAACGCTAGTATCTGGACGAGAATCTTACTCAAGAACCAAGATAACTTGTCTAGGGGGTCACCACTCGCCGACACTATAGGGCGCAGTGGAACCTCTTGTTTGTGGTTTTTGGGGAGCCCGTATAATTCCGCTGTGTGGCTGGAATGAGGAAGAGAGATAACACTGTGTCTTTATGTAACTTCCCTGATAAAGTTTCCTTGATGATAATGCATGTTTCGATTTCGAGACGTTTGGTAGGGTTTGGTTGGGAAGGAATGCTCTGATAATGGTCCGTTATTTTGCTGGCATTTTCAATGTAATCCGTTTTGTTTTATATATAGTATGTATTACGCATTATATTGAATATATGTCTATATATGTGCGTGAGTGTATGCATCGATATGTATATGGACCATCGGCTCAGGCTTCCTCAGAGGATTCCTTCTTGACATAGTTTGTTTCTGGTTTGGAGTTTCTGTTAGTGTCTGCAACACTGAGGAGGCTTTTCTGCATTCCACGTGTCTTTTGCACGCTTTTTCCCGCGTGTTTTTCCCAATTGTTAAGTTTGAGCTTTTTTGATCACTCCTGACGATGGCCCTTGGCCGAAACGTTGAGTAATAAAGTATTATCTTTACCGATACTTTTGATGTCAACTCAGCACCTCCTGGTATATTGAAGGTCGTATATTTTCTTTACACGCAATGTCTAAAACCCAGGAGCATCTAAGAGCCATTCTTCGTTGTATTAAACAAGCACATATGGGTTAGGTTTTGTTGAATTTTTGTTGCAAGTTACAAAAATTCTCCATTTTCTTTGAAAATCATTTGTTTAATTTTAAGTTAGGTTTGTTATATTCAAAAATGCTTGGAAAAAATGTTGGGGAAATTGTTCATTAAAAAGAGAATATGTTCTTGCATGGAAGGTTAGGTTGTGTTAGGTTATGGTATGTCACATTTTTTCTTCATGTTGAATTCTACTTTCTAATCATATTACCCAACTTCAAGCCACTTTTAAGTGCTATTTTGTC